>FIZR01013749.1:0-30780 GCA_900060175.1 Ferrisia virgata | reverse complement strand
TATGTACAGAAAAGTACCTAGCTATTAGATAAACGGCTAGGCGAGGTGGAGGGAACGATGGGAGCATCGACAGAGAGAAAAAGATAAGAACTAGAACGAGTGCACGAAAACGACATGAAACAAGCAAATAAAAATTCTCTGCTATGTTGTCCAAGAAAACCAAGTTATTAGGATGCAACAACGTGCAAGGGAAGGGGGGGGGAATGGTATATATAAATTTGAGTAGAGGTCCTATATAAAACCGTTTTCGTGTCATGTAGGATATTTATCTTCATCATTGGTATTTTTCATTTCTTTGCAGAAGACCTAAATCATTTACTCGACGACTGTGATAAAAATTTCGTATATTTGACCCGGCCCACGAATCCTCCCCTCGCCCCTACCCCCTTTTCATTGGTTTGAAATTTTAAATTTTATATGAAAATCGATTTAAAAAACATGTTGTTTTTTTTTTTTCATTTTATTTTCTCAAAATTAATCTGTAATTTTGCCATACAAAATCACGTAAGGGTGAAGAAAAGTTTTTTCAATTTTTTTTTGCTGTTTCGGTGATATGAGAAAGATTCAACGGGGCTAAAAAGTCGAACCCCCCAAAAGGCACATTAAGGGTTCCTACAGACGAGACATACCTAATTTCAACTTTCTAGCTCAATTTGAAGAAGAGTCATGCGAGGAATAAACTGTAAAAATCAGAAAAATTAACCAAAAAAAAAATCACTTTTTGGAGTGCGGAGAGGGGGAGAGTGAAATTGGGCTGGAAAGTCAAGTCCCAAAAGGACATATATAAAAACCCCATTAAATGTACATACTTATTCTCAAGTTTCTAGTTCAATTTGGGGGGAACGTATGTGAGGAACAAACTCAAAAAATAAGAAAAACCGATCATAAAACCTCTCTTTTGTGGCTGTAAGGGTGTGCAATGGAACTAAAAAGTCGGAACCCCCAAAAGGCACATTCAGGGCTCTCGCTAAATCCACATGCCAAATTTCAACTTCCTAGCTCAATTTGGTGGAGAGATAGGGGAAGAGCAGCCCTTTTTCAAAGTCAAAAAGGGGGAACCCCCTATCTCCCCAACTAATCAACTTCGAGGGTTGATTTTTGGATATGTTGTATAACTTTTGATTTTCTGCCCATTGGCATATCAAAAGACAATTTTGCGTTGTTGAAAACTCGGCACCCCCTCCCCCAAACTGAGGCATTACTGAATTTTGACCCAAGTTCATCCCCACTCATATGTATCTAATCCACCGCTATACTGATCCGAGATATTAGTTGACGCTATCATGGCACAGATGTCTTATGAGTTTGACATTTTTGTTGGCACATTAATGACGTATAGATGACATATTTCTAACGCTTGTAACATTATGCCATATGAATGACATCTGACATGTCTTTGACTTGATAATGGCACTAATGTGACTTAGGAGCGGTACACTTCTGACAACATTACGACACCATTCTGAAACAGTTCTAGCACGATTCTGACACTGTTCTGACACTATTTTGACACATTTATGGCGTGCTTTTGACACTAGTTTGACACATTTCTGACACAATTGTGGCATATTTTTGACACTACTGAAAATATGTCAGAAATGTACCAAAGTAGTATCAAAATCACGCCAAAAATGTGTCAGAATAGTCTCAGAATGGTGTCATAATGTTGTCAGAAGTGTGCCACTCCTAAGTCACATTAGTGGCATAATCAAGTCAGAAGCATTTCATTATTATGTCAATAGTGTACCATTAGCGTTCCAATACCCCGTCAAGTAAATGTCGTATCATCGTCAGGATCAAAAAATGAAGTAGTTAATACCATTTAAGTCTTTTTATGCTAACTGCCACAGTTGCTGAATTAGTAAAGAAGTCGATTTGTACCCGAGAGGACCCAGATTCGAATCCCACCATGGGCAAAAAAAAATTGAAAAATTTCACGAGTTGATATGAATAAAAGAATAATTATCATTAACACTTCAATGTTAATAGTAATTTAGTATAATGGAAAATGAAATATGTCAGAAACATGCCATTTTTGCATCAGAAGTGTGTCATTATCATGTCAGAAATGTGCCAGTATGGTGTCAGAAACATGTCACTGGCGAGTCAAATACATGTCATTAATATGTCACTGTAACAACATAGCCTTGTCATGATGAAATCATTTTGGAGTCATTCTGGTGCTCCATTTCAATGTCACTGTCATGAGTTTGGCAAATATTTAGTGATCTCAGATTGTCTGAAGCATTGCCAGAAGTGTGCCATTTTTGATGTCAGAAGTCTCATGCCAGAACTATTTGCGCGGCGGGATACGCCTTCAATTTTCCAATTGGGCAAAAAATAAACATAACTATCACCGTTTGTGTGTAAACAAAATTTCAGACATTGGTGTTTGAAAAGTTTACGTTATTTTAATATTCTGTATGGTGGATTATCAATTTTAGTACCTTCGCTAAGCAAGATGAAGCTTACCTGAGCGCAAAAATAATAATACCGAGTATTTTACGTATATGTAGTCGTAGTTGAACGTGAAAATATTTCTCTTTTCATATATTTCTTCGTCGTACGTCTACGTACCTACGTTTCTATTATAATATGCATGTATATTGTTGCGTAGAGAAATTGTGGAATTTAATTAACATCCCCTTTAAGTGTTTTTTGTAGGTGTGTAATGTGTACATTGTGTATACGTGAATGTTGGCGCGTTGTTACCCTAAAGTTATATTCTCAACGCGACACTCGCTTTGTCATTTACCTCGTGTAATGCTTCTTTTAATCGAGCTCTTCCTCTTGTTTTGTATCTAATCGGACGCGTCTCATCATCGCCATCATCGTCATCATCATCAGCATTGTTGATGTGTTTTATTTTTATGTCGTATTATTTGTGATGTTATTCATGAACGTAGTCGTAGGTAAATACTCATATGGGTGTGAATTTATTGTGGTGGTAGATTTATCTGCGTACTCGTGTACGAGCACCTTTGGGTTGCTTGAAAAAGGTACAGCTGTAGGCGGTATACGCTCACGTGTCAGTATTTTTAGTTACAATTTGAGATGAGTACTGAGATATTGGTCCGTGGCTTTTATCATTTTATTGTATTTAGTTGAAAATTGACAAAGAATATAGTAGATATTGGAATATTATGAAAAAAAAAATTCAATCGATTTTACCTTTTATTTTTTTAATGTTAGTTATTTTGCTTTATGAAAGAATCATATTTTTATAATAGGCTTGTAAGAAAAATCTACCTACTTACTACCAAAAAAAAAAAAAGGTCTTCGATTTATATTGTAAACTCCTGAGATTTTTTGACGTTCAAGAAAATAGGATGATTAGGAGTAAGAAATATAGATCTGGATTTGAACTCGATTGGTATTTTCGTCTGGTTGCAAACTGAGAATTCGTATTTGGCGATAATCGTTGCCAAGCAACTTTTCATTTCCAATTTGGCCAACCTTAGACCTGTACATAGGTTGAATTTTTGTTGATTAAAGAGTAATTCTTGATTAAAAGGTGTCTTATAAGTACCGAAGTAGTATGGTGTACCTATACATATTCTGGGCCCATCTCCGAAAGGTAAATACGCCAATTTATCGTAATCCTTGAATCTTTCAGGATTAAACCGATCCGGATTTGGAAAATATTTCGGATCGTGATGGTAAGAATGGACTGGAATGGTTACTCTTTGCTTTAATTTTAAAATAATCGAAGTATTTGGAATGTTATAAGGTCTCGTGCATATTCTACTTGCCAGTGGTATCGGCGCATATTTTCTTAAAGTTTCTGAAATTGTAAGAAAAATTATTACTGGAAGTGAAGATGGTTGTATTCACGTATGTACTTGGAAGATATCGTATGCACCTTGATAAAAAAAAAACCACCGCAATGCGTTACTTTTGCAGTGTGATTTTCGTGAATTATTCGAGTCAGATGAATTTTCTCATCTACAGAATGTAAAAAAATATTCATTACAGAAGGCTGCTTCCCCTGTATCAGTGTTGGTGGTAAAGGTTGAATTTGAAGTAAATAATTGAACGTCTCCAAGGCACAACATGTCAAATTTCAACTTCTTAGATCAATTTAAAAATGGCCAAAATCACACAAAAGAACTACCCTTTGAAGACTATGAGGAGGTGGAGCTGGGCTAAAACATCGAAACCTCTCTAGGATTATTATTACATTTTTTTTTTGGAGGGCCTTATTTCCAAACTTTTAAGCTGAGTGAGACATGTTTATTGGTAATATTAGTACAATTTTTTATGTACCAAAACATTTCTAAACTTCATTTGTAAGGAAGATGTGGAATAGACAAACTGGAAAAATGGGAAAAATTGCGTGAAAAACTACTTTTCCAGAGCTGTGAAGGAAATGTGAAAGTTGACCCCTCCCTCAATAACACCTACAGTTCCTACTAAATTTACATATATCATGTATTCCGTTCGATACCGACTAAAATCGCTTCAATTCGGTCAATCAGCTCGGTTTAACGGCGAATTAGATGCATATGAATGGGGATGAACTTGGGTCAAAATTCAGTTATGCCTCAATTTGGGGAAGGGGGTGCTGAGGGTTCAAAAAAGTAAAAATTGCCCTTCTTTAAGCCAAAGCATAAAGAATTAAAAGTTGTGCAACATTTCCAAAAATCAACTTCCTAAGTCAATTAGGAGGAAAGGTATGGGGATTTTCCTCCTTTTTGACCTTGAAAATGGGCTATTCCTCCCCTATCTCCTCACCAAATTAAGCTAGGAAGTTGTAATTTGTTAGTAATATGTTACGGAAATCAGGATAAAAAATCAACATTTTTTTCCATTTTTACCTCCCCCCACTCTTCGCCCCCCATATTGGGGCATAAGTGAATTTTGATCCAAGAGGTCATCTCCACTTATACATGGTGTTTCGCTTCGATAATACTTCCTTTATACCAGAAGTAGAGCAACTGAAGCTGGACGAATGTATAAAGTTTCGTCTATTCGTCTATCTTAATCATTGCAGGGGCAAAGATACACAGATTTGAAATTTTTTCCCTGAAAATCTGAGGTCATTTTCAAGAATTTCTAGCTTTGTATGCAATAATGCTAGAGACTTCCAGTTTGCGTCCAAGTGTAACGTATATGGAATAGTATTTCCAGTAACACAATTGAAATTTTAAGTTGGGCAGTTCCTGAGATATTTTGAATAATGTAAGAAAAAACACAAAAATTTTTCTCTGACTTTTGAAAAATCTCTTACAAGTACTAAATTGGAAAATTTTTCTTGTAGTAATGAGGTACCTCTCAACACTTAACATGGTTATATTTTCTTCTAATTGTTTAGAAATCTCAGGGAAAAAATCATGCTACAATTTTTTTGCTTCTTTCACAAAAAAAAAAATTACAGAAATATAAATTTCACAAAAAATCTGTTTTTGTTAAAATATTGAACTAATTAAGAGAAAATGTACAAAACTGGGTTAATTTTTCAATTAGATTAGGTTCTTTGCGAAAAAAAATTTTTCGTGGAAAATTTTTTTTTTTGAAAATGATACAAAATTTTATAATGAAATTTTCCCTCAAAATTTCTAAACAACTTGGAGAAAATATAATCATACTAAGTGGAGGAGGGCTAATTGGATATTTATAAAAAATTTTGCAAAATTTCAGTATATTTTTCACATTGCTTTCAATTTTTTTACTCGAAATATTACACTATATATATCATACTTTGGCGCAAACCGGATATCATCTCTCGCATTTTTGGGTAAAAACTTGAAAATGTTTGAAAAACAAAATTCAGATCCTTGTATCTTTGCCCCTGCAATGATTAGGATAGACCAACCATTACACCTGAGTCCAACTTGTATTGCTCTAGTTACAGTATGAAGGAAGTACTAATCAAAGCGAACATCCTGTATGTATCTAATTAGCGGTCAATTCAAGTCTATTCGCAGTATTTGAGCGATTTTGGTGGGTATCGAGTTAAGTAAATTACACGAGGAAAAAATTAGAATAATTTAAAAAAAAAAAAAAAGTGCATCTCTGATGCGTTCACAAATGGTTCTAATGATATTTTTCTCTCACTCCTCTATTATAAGTCTGTATACCTTAGACACCTGTTTTTCATTGTCAATATGATGCAAAAAAATCAGTCTAGAAAATGAACTAGAAGAATTTGTCCAACGTTTACTTACCCATTAGCACCAATTCTACGTAGTTCAGTTCGTTCAGCGAATCGTAGTCTAATGACGATGATTTTTTCGACTCCATGACTTTGCGTATTTCTGCACGAGCTCTTTGTTGGATTTCTGGATTCAGAGCTAATTCGTATAGACAGTAACTTAGCGTAGATGCAGTGGTCTCGAATCCTCCGGCGAAGAAAACAAACATATTGGCCATCAGCAATGTGTCGGATAATCTTTGATCTGATGATGAGAGAAAATAGTATGATCACTGTTTGGTAATATTGAAGAACGCAAGGAGGAGATTTGAATACTCGTGTATTCGTTGCATTGATTTTTAAGTTTCGTGTATGTACCGAAAAGTAAGTTGACGGGTTTCTGTTGGAAATGATTTTTTAATTTTTTTTAGATTTCAATGAATTTTCCTTTGTTTTGAGATTTGATTAAATCGAACGAAATAACACAAGTGAAGAGATTGTAAGAGTTAGGTGTGTGAATTAGTTAGGAATCACAGATATGAATTGACTTGAAAACAAAGATGCAATAATTTGAGTAAAAATTATTCAACAGTGAAACTTAACGTTGATGTATCTTTTTTGAGGTGAACATACCGTTTGGAACGCCTTGCTTATCATCTTGCTCTTGAATATGGCACATTAATTGTAAAATATCGTATCTATCATCTCCACTATCGCCATCTTTCGCTGCACGTTCGTGGATCGTCTTCCTATAGCGAATCGTATCGTGTAACAAGTTTGAAAAAAACTCCTCCACCTCTTTGGACGTTGATCTAATCCTAATCCATTTTAGCAGTTTAGGATTAATCAGTCTAAGACAGATTCTCGCTACGATGCTCCACGATAACGTAAATATCTTCTTGCCGATATTCCTGAAAGCCGATTCGGGATCCTTCATCGTGTTGAAATCCAAGCCAAAAGCACACCGACCAATAACATCGGTAGAAAATTTAGCCATCAACTCTCTAATATCGGTATCGTCGCCTACTTTCGATTCGTTCTCCAAACACTGATCCAACTCTCGGGCACAGTCTTCGATCAACGTATACATTTGTTTCAATTTACCCGACGAAAAAGCTGGCATCAATTTGGATCTGGTGGTTTTCCATCGTACGCCTGATAAATTGACCAAGTGAGCGGTCAACGGATCGAGCTCTTCGTCTATGTCGATTCCTCGATCGTAAAAATACTCGAAGTCTTTGGTAAGGATACGATGAGCCAGCGATACATCGCGAATTATCAAATTAGGCGAACGTAGTTCTAATATACCGACGTAAGGTTCGTTCGCGAACGATTTGTAAACATCGTCGTATACGATGGCGATGTGTTTGCGACCGAACAGAAAATCACCGATGTTACCGAGAAATGGAACCGATTCGGCCGACGCGATGTTCAATTTTTTCCAATAATTCAGCGGGTATGTCGCGTAATAATATAAGAGCAATAATACTACGACGATTATTGATAACAGCACAGCGTAAAATATCATCGTTTATGCGTCTGCGTGGTATTTTTTTATTATTTTTTCGCGAAACAATACTCACTGATGGCCGGATAGTCAGTAATCACCTGTTGCTCGTGCATCGATTATAACCGCGTTAGTCAACCAAATATGTAACCAGTATTAAGTACATGAAATTTAGATAAGAAAGTGTAAACTACATATTAATATTTCGAGACGTGAAAATAACTTTTTATTTTTAAAGATAAAAGAAATATCGCGATGCGGCCCGGCCCCAACGAGTTTACACGATAAGAATCATGATGTACACAAACATATGTAATTTTGATAGCGTAACCGTGTACGTTAATATGTGTGTGGCTGTGTCTGTGTACTGCTGTGTAGGTTAGGTACTCGGCTATCGTGATTCATAATATTGAAATGAATAAATAAAAACGTAGTAGCTCTAGCTACGAGTCTAGCTGCGACCTTCGATATAGTCACACTGCGGTAATTGTTGTTGTTGGCTTGTTATTAGCTCGCCAACTAACGATTGATATTTGAAAATTACACGTTGCAAGAAGATTTACACGAACATTCTGTGTATTTTTTATTGTTAACAATTGCGCAATTTCGATACATTTTGACCAAGTAGATGCTACGGTGTATGTAGGGACGATATCGTGATTTTTTAATAAAATTATTCGGTTCGGGTTGGTAGGGATTTCGTATGTTTTATGGTGTCTGGTAAGCGGTAGGCCGAATTTGAAATTCAACTATTGCCAGGTATTACCAAAAAATATGTTATGTGAACAAGTTGCCTAGCTTAAAAAATTAAAGGGGCAAATATCGTTCTAAAAAATTAGAATCGAACCGAATTTTCAAGGGTGGCAATGAGCAATGAGTGCAAAATTGAGCAAATTTCGTCATGTTCATTTTCTGCCTAGGGTAAAAATTAAGGGGGTCTGTCAATGCATATTACAATCAAGAGAATTGAAAAAAAACTGCTTTTTTCTTAATCAGCATTGCAGGTAGGAAGGGTATAATGGGGCTAAAAAGTCGAAAACCCTGAAGGGTACATTAAGAGTCGCTGCAAACGGAACATATCCAATTTCAAATTACTAGCCCAATTTGGAGGGGAGTTATGCGAGGAACAAACGTTACAAAAAATAGAAAAATTTACCAAAAAAACCACATATTTAGGTCTGAGAGGGGGTGCAGGAAAGCTGAAAAGCCGAGTCGCCCAAAAAGCACGTCTATAGGCCCCTTACTAAATGTACATACCTAATTTCAAGTTCCTGAATCAATTAGGAGAGGAGTTTGCGAGAAACAAACTTAAAAAATACGAAAAAACGACCAAAAAACCACATAATTGGAGCTGTAAAGGAGTGAAAGGGGGCTGAAAAGTCGAGACTACCAAGAGACACGTCTAGAGTCTCTACTAAATGTGCATAACTAATTTCAAAGTTCGTAGCTTAATTTGGAGAGAAGTTATGTGAGAAACAAACTCATAAAATGAAAAAACCAAGAAAAACCTATTAAAACCCACTTTTTTGGGGCTGTGAGCGGGTGTAATGGAGCTAAAAAGTCGAAACCCCCAAAAAGATCATCTACGGCACTAACTAAGTGTACATACCAAATTTCAACTTCGTAACAGATTTCGGTGGAGAGATGGGGCAGGAACAGCTCTTTTTCAAGGTCAAAGAGGGCAAAAATCATCATATCTCCCCTCCTAATTTTCCTAGGAGGTCGATTTTTGGATATGTTGTACAACTTTAGATTATCCATTGCTTGTTTTAAACAGAAACTATTTTTGAGTTTTTGCCGGCTCAGCACACCCTCCCTCAAAATGGAATAAAACTGAATTTTGACTCAAGGTCATCCCCACTCTTTAATATTTAATCTGCCGCCATACTGAGCCGATTGACCAAATTGGAACGATTTTGGTGAGTATTGAGAAGAGTAAATGATTTTAATGTTTGAAAAAAATAAAATAAAAATAAAAATAAATGTCTGACATGGCTGAAAATTGTCTTAATGGTCTTCTAGGTCCCCAAAACGGATTTAGTTGGTATTCCCCCGCCCTCAACTGTCCTTTGTCGATAAACTGTAACAGCCTGGTTTTCATTGACAGTATAACATAGAAAATCAGGCAAAAAAGGGATGCTTTTTCCGCTCGATTTTCGTGAAAATCATTAAGGGGGGGCTGTGGAGAAAGGGCGACATCGTTAACGGGCACTTGTAGAGTATGTACTAACTTTAATGCTAATTTTCAACTTCCTAGCTCAATTTGGAGAGGAGTTATGCGAAGAGCCAAGTCAAAACATAAGAAAACTCGCCCATTTTTGGGGTGGTAGGGGGAGCAATGGGTTTGAGAAGCTGAAACCCCTAAAAGGGCATATCTATAGCCCCTACTCAGTCTACATACCAAATTTAAACTTCTGGGCTCAATTTGGAAGGAAGGTAGGGGAGGAACGACCTTTTTCCAAGGTCAAAGGGAAAAACCGCTCATATCTCCCATCCTAATGGATCTGGGAGGCTAATTTTTGGATACATTGTACAACTTTGGACTGCCTATCGATTGACTCAGAAAAGAATAATTTTTGCGATTTTAGCCCCTCAGAACCCATTCCCCTAAATTTAGATACCACTGAATTTCGATCTGAGGTCATTTTCTCTGTGGGATATCAATTCTGCTGCCAATCAAAACCTACTTCTTAAATTTTATTGGTTTTTGTCGGTATCAAGCTGAACAAATGATTAGTTTCTGGGAAAAAAGTAAATATCTGACATGTTCGTGATGTTCTTCTAGGACCACAAAACGGATTTTGTTGGTACCCCCCCTCCCTCACTCATCCGTTATAGGTCGATAGACCTTAACAGTCTAGTTTTCATTGCCAATATGTCATTGAAAATCAGACTAAAAAGACAACCAAAAAAAGTATCAATAGAAATGAACAGTATACAGGGTGTCCGGCGATAAGAATTCAACTCTTGAGATTTGGATATCATTGGGTACCGCCACACACCATGACAAATGATGTTGCCTACCTTTAAAATTGAAGGAGCAAATAATTTTTTTGAAAATAATGATTGAAACGAATTTTCAACTTGGAAATGGATAGTGAATGGAAAACTAAGTGTATTTTGATATGTTTATTTTTTGACCAACTTCAAAATTGAAGGGGCTATTTTAACAATTTGATTAAAATTAAATTTTTCAAAAAAAATTATGGATAGATATGGATTTTACATGGAAAGTTGAATAAATTTTGTTCTCTTCATTTATTCACATCTGTCATTATTTTTTTTTAAAGATTTAATTTTAATCAGCTTGTTAAAATATCCCCTTTAATTTTGAAGTTGGTCAAAAAATGAACATATTAAAATTGTGCTGAGTTTTCCATTTACTGTCGCATTTCTTATCTAAAAATTCGTTTTCAATCATTATTTTTTTTAATATTCAATCGTACCTTCGATTTTCAAAATAGGCAACTCGTTCACCTGACATGTATTTTTGGCGGTGCCCGGTGATGTTCAAATTTTAACTATGGACATCCTCTTGCCTTGCATCATATATTGAAAGTAGAATTAAATATGTTCTGTACTTCTATTGCCTAATATGAAAATTGTAGGAGCCAGAAGCACATTTACCTCAGGAGAAAAATCTTGGTAGCTCCATCAATATTCGTGTTAGGCAATAAATACGTTTGCACTTATTCGTAATAACTTTTGTTTATTTGCAATGATGTCGTCTTCATCGTACTCGAAAAAATACTTTTTTGAGCATAGAAGCTGTTCTATTTCTGAGATCACATGAACTTCAATCGTAGACGTGTGAATTTTAGTTTTCGTAGAATTCTTGAAATACATTACGAAATGCAGTTTTAAGTCTTTATTGAAAATTACTATTTATTTGTAATACCTGCGAAGAGTTCGTATTACGTGTTTGCACTCCGTGTTCAAAATGAGTTTTCTGTTTCTTGAAAATTTTTTATATATATTCTTTGCTTACAAATTATTTCACAGATAATATCATAATAATTATGTAGATCATGAACGCCAATTCTAACGATAATATTTTACTTCAGTCTTAATTTACGTTTAATTTTAATAATATTTGTTGTCAACAAAGCCGCAGCTCGCTCCCCCAATGTTGCATCTTTACTATTGACTCGATCCCAAGCTTTGTATTCGAGCTGCAGATCAGCTCGGTGACGATTTTCCCAATCTGTAAAATAGTAATATGCGGAATCGTGTTCTTTGGCCGCTTCGTCCAGTGGATTTATACCGGGAATGTTGCTAGCCAATTTATTTTCTAACTTGGTTCCGGGTCCGAGGTAACGATATGCTGGCATATGTAACTCGAATGGGAGTATGTCGATTATTTTGCTCACTATTCCTCTGGCAGATTTTAAATCTCGTCTGTGACGACTGCGATTGGCAGTAGAGAATGAATTCTGTAACTAAAATGAAAAAAGGTACACAAGTATTTGGTACGAATGAAATTGTATAGTAATTAAGTCTTTGATATCAAAATGTGTGCCAATAATCTACGTGCGTTGGTCGAATATCCCTCCTTTAATATTTAAATTCTACAATAACGTCGCTGTTTGGATTACTTATACTTACTTCGTTATGCTGCTGTTTAAATCGAACCATGAAGCCAATTTTATCTGCAACAGAATAATCTTTCTTGATTGTATCCTCATTTGAATTTATGGTGAAAGTGTTGCCGAACTTCTGAGGGTTCACAGCTTCTTTTGAGATATTTTGTTGATCAAATATTTCAGACCCGTACACTGTTCGAATGCGATTTATTGTTCGAGTCTAATGCATAATGTATCATTGCACGTCGAAACGACCCAAAACGTAATTTAGATCTTTCGACTTCGTTCAAAATTTTTTTACGAGTCCTTTTCCGGGAGTTTAGTGAAAGGATCATCGTCGTTTCGGCCTTAAACTTTCATCTAGGTGGAGGTGGCCTTTTAAATTTTCGAAAGATCGCGATTTTTGTCAAATAGCGTAACTGCGCATAAAGACCGATATTTCGAGATTGGTATTATGAGTAATTCGAAGGAGGTTCAAAATTGATGTTTAAAATTTTGATAGCTCGAATTTGAACTTTTGAGATAAAAGCACAACTTTTTATGATGAATATAAAGGTTGAAAACCACTATTTAGAAAATTGCAAAAATTACCTTGAATAAGACCCTTTTATGATCATTTTAACCATTAAATTTCGAAATGGGATCTTGACATCAGGAGGGAGGGGAGCACAGGGATTCACAATTTTTGTGAAAATTCGAAAAAAATGGATAAAGTGAAGTGACATTGATTTTTTTTAATCAGATCTTCCCTATACCCATCAGCCTCCTCAATGCGGTCGAAATTCAAAAATATCGATGGTTACTAATTTGGGGTTCGTAAGATTAAAAATTCATTTTTAGCCTGATTTTCTTTGTCATATATTGTGAATGAAAACCAGGCTATTACAGTCTATCGACCAATGGCGGACGAGGAGGGAATATCAAAAAAATTCATTTTAGGGTCCTAGAAGACCACTAAGACGATTTTTAGCCATGTCAGATATTCATTTTTATTTTTTATTTTTTCTCTCGAACTTGAAAATAATTTACACCGCTCGATGCCGACCAAAGTCGCTCCAATTCGGCCAATCAGTTCAGTTTGGCGATGGATTAGATATATCTAAGTGGGGATGACCTTGGGTCAAAATTCAGTTATGCCTCAATTTGAGAGAGAGGGTACCGAGAGGCCAAAAACGCAAAAATTGCCTTTTTTTTTTTAAAGTCAATTGATCGAGAATCAAAAGTTGTATAACATAACCAAAAATCAACCTTCTGAGTCAATAAGCAAGGGAAATATGGGGAGTATCCCTTTTTTGACCCTGAAAAAGGGCTGTTCCTTCCTTATCACTCTACTAATTTGAGCTAGGAAGTTGAAACTTGATATGAAGATTTAGTTGAAGCCCTAAAAATGTCCTTTGAGAGTTCCGATTTTTTAGCTCCATTGCACCCCCTCACAGCCCCAAAAAAGTGGTTTTTTGATCGGGGTTTCTCATTTTTTGAGTTTTTTGAGTTTGTTCCTCGCATAGTTCCCCTCCTAATTGAGCTAGGAACTTCTTTTAATTTTCTATCCATTTACTGATCAACGAATAATTAAAAAAAATTTTCATCGTCAGGTATCCCTTCCAAAATTTTGGACATGACAGAATTTCGACCCAAGACCATCCGTACTTGCATTTATATAATTTGCTGCCAATTGGAGCCAACCAACGGAATTCGAGTGAATTCGATCAACGCCGAACCGAGTAACTGATTTTAGTCATCGAGAAAATATATAAATTCGTATCTGACATGCCCAAAAATTATCTCATCGGTCTTATAGGACCTGAAAACGGATTTTTTTGATACTTTACCACCCCCCCTCTTCTTCATATGCACTGTATGTTGGTAGTCTGTGAAAGTCTGGTTTCCTTTGGCCATATGGTTAAAAAAAAATCAGGCTGAAAGAAACAGAAAACTTTTTTTAAGGTTATGTTGAAAAAATCCCCCCCCCTCCTATAACCCCTTTCCTGATGCTTCCAGAGAGCTGATTTTTGGATGTGTTGTATAACTTTTGATTACCTCCCGTTTTTTTGTACAAAGAAAAATTTTTGAAAATATTTACCCGTAAGCACCCCTTCACTAAATTTTGGGCGTGACTGAATTTTGATCCAAGGTCATCTGCACTCATATTGTATATGAAATGTGCTGCCAATTGAAGCTTACTAATTGAATTTAAATGAAATCGGTCAGTTTGAGCCGAGTAAACGATTTTAGCTTTCGGAGGAAAATATAAATAAATAGATATTTGACATGAGACAAATTTTTTGATACTTTACTACTACCACACTGTCCCCCCTCCTTCCTTCTATTGTAGGTTAGTAGTCTGTAATAGCCCTGGTTTTCTTCGACGACATGGCAAAGAAAATCAGCCTCAAAGACTACATCAAATGAATATTCGCTTACCTGAGAAACTCTTCACTCTTCCTCCAGCAAGTACAACAAAAAATATACAAATAACTATTCTTTTTAACATTTTTTTTTTTTCAACTGGTATTACCAATACTCTGGCTTAACACACCTGTACGATTAATAGCTCAGTTCAACGCTCGGAAATGCAGCACGATTCGCGATAATAACAATAATAGATTATTTTTCGCAGCAGGTCGGTTCGACCGCAGTTCATAATGAGATAAGGTAGGCGAAAAAATTCAGTTCCGGAATTTGATTACTGTTAAATGTAGAATATGGCTTTGTATTAGTGGCAAATCGGTGTCAGGTAAGTAGAGTTAGATTCTTTATACTTCTTTGAAATATGAAATAAGGTTGGCTGTAGGTATAAACTGGTTATGATAATTCATCGGTTAAATGGCATAGCGTATGCAGTTAGTTACTGTTGTTGAATGATTTTAGAAACTCATTTCGAACATCATTAACAACGTACTCGTACTTTTGTTACTGGTGTCATTAGATCGCCTTCTGGTATTATGTTTAGGCAAACTGTTCAACGCGTAAATATACTCTGGCTATTTTGGATTGATTTTTTGTTCGAATAATGACTTCAACATGGGTTGATACTTGTAGTAGCTGGTGCTATTGCCATAATGAAGTTTTAAAGTCGTCTTTTGGTGGCACACACGCACAATAGCGAAGTGTAGTGAGTACTGTATTTGAATGTTGGTAGGTAAAAGGTACTATACGTACGAAGCATTTCGTTCGCGTCGTCGGTTATTTAGTCGTTGTGTAGGTTGGTACCTATCTAGCTACCTACTTACGGTTTAGATAAAGTAAACCTATTTCCATTATTACATAAGTATAATACGCAACGCTGCGCATAATTCTCTTTTAAGGACGTAGGAAAGGGGGTAAAATAGTGTCAGAGTAAGAGGTTGGTAGAGGTAGCAGCGGGAACCTTAGTGAAACTCATTTATTACCATCCATAATAGGAGTAAATTGCTTGCTTAACCTTTTTAAACAAATGTTATTGCCATATCACTTTTGTTTTTGTTTGTGTACAGTGTACGTAAGTTAGGTAAAAGTTCAGCTTCGTAATTAATCAAAACGAAAGAAGCCGCATTAAAACAAAACAATTTACGTTACAATTGAAATTTTTCATAAGGTCGTTTTCGCCCTGTTATACCGCCTCGTGCCGCCAATTTCATCGTCTACGTGTCTCTGTTTGCTTACCTACCTATCTGCCGACCGATACGATAGCTGTGAAATATTTTAATAAGTCGACTGTGAATAGTGAAATGAGAAGGAGAATCGAAACGAAAAACAATTGGCGAAAAAGTAACTTAAATGGCACGACATATGGTTTTGTACCATTACGTAGACCTTATAGTTCTACACATGGCGAATAGTTTCAACCAAATACTATTCAGTCGTGAGAGTAAATTTATACACCAATAAATAGTATTAGGTAGGTATTACCTGTTTATTTTATTCATCCACAAAATACCAGTCTAGGAAATATGATTGATAAAGAAGGAAAAAAACCACTTTTTTGGTCTGATTTTCGTGACATATAATCACGAGAATTGAAAAAAAAAATTTTCCTAATCAATATTCCAGGTAGGAAGGGTTCAATGTGACTAGTCCATCCATTGTCCCTTATTTATATATTTTTATTGTAAGATGAATATAATTTATGCATACAGGGTGTTCAGTCTCAATAGCACAGCCTTCAAAACACCAGCACTGCAATTCATGTGGCATTTATGCAGAATGTTTTGCATATTTAGATTAAGGCAGGAGTTGGGTTATATAGATTTGATTAAGCATAGTATTTGCCCTTAGGTCTCGAGCCTCGTATGATGGTGATGGTACATACCTTGCACAAGCGACAAAGTCCATCCATTGCCCCTTATTTATATATTTTCACCATAAGATGAATATAATATGTGCATACAGGGTGTTCAGTCTCAATAGCACAGCCTTCAAAACACCAGCACTGCAATTCATGTGGCATTTATGTAGAATGTTTTGCATATTTAGATTAAGGCAGGAGTTGGGTTATATAGATTTGATTAAGCATAGTATTTGCCCTTAGGTCTCGAGCCTGAACTTTTCAAGGAACTCTTCTGAGCACTAATAAAAGGTAATTTCCAAGTACAGTTGCGATTTTTCAGTTCGTCACCGGGGGAGGGGGTGGGGGGGGTAATGAAATATCTAAAAAGTTTTTTACGTTTATTTTCTCCTTTTGCAAGTTTGTGGCCGCACAAAATATTTTTTTTTCCTATTTTGATTTACGTTGACAATTGTGCAAAGAAAGTAAAAGGAAAAAAAAGCGACATATTACAATCATAAGGAAGGGTTTCATGGGGCTAAAAAGTCGAAACCCCCAAAATGCACATATTAAGGGTCCCTACCAAAAAAAATTTCAAGAAATGTTAAATAGTAATACCACACAAAAAAAAAACATCTCAGGGCCTAGCTTTTCCCGCCGGAATCCATTCGTGGAATAAAGAAAACCAACAGCTCTCTTGCGACAATATTTTTAAATTAGTGGCAAAGGTAGAAGAGGTTGATGTTGGAACGAATAGTTGAAACCCTCAAAATGCCAAATTTCAATCTTCGAGCTAAATTAAGAGGCAAGAAGACCGTGAGACAATCTCGACAAATAACAAAAAAAACTCAAAATACTACTTCTTTGGGACGGCGAAGCGATACAATGAGACTGCCTGCAATGTCAACTTTATAGCACGTACTAAAATACATGCCAAAATTTCAATTAGTTGGAACTCGTAAAAGACACATCTCGTACACCCACTAATACTAATTTCTGCCCGATAACATAATTTGGAAAAAAAAAGGTATGTGTGGAATAAACTCGAAAAATGGCAGAAAAACTAACGTAAGCTAATAAAATTCACTTTTTTGGAGTCGTAAGCACATAGGCGAAGTTTGGTGATTTGGTTTGTGGAAGCTAAGCCCCCAAGAGGGAAAAAAATAAAATGAATACTTATATTTGAGTTATTTAAAAACGTTTTTGTTGTTAGGGAGGGGGGAGGAGGTGGTTGGGAGCTCAAGTTTCGATGTGAAGCGGAAATATATGACTGCCTGAGCGAAGGGAGAGCAAAATTTTGAAAAAAAAATCGGATTTTGAATGGAAAAAATTACAGTTTTCGAGGTTTTAGTTCCAATTTTGAAGATTTTGCGAGAAAAACAAACATTGTTTCCAAACAAAATCGTTTCAAAATTTCAACTTAATATCAATATTTTCATCAATTTTTATGATATTCTGAATTTTTTTTTAATTCAATTGATTTAGAAAAAGTTTTATTCATTTGTTAAATATTCATCATACACAAAAAAACTTGAACATCTCAGAGGGCTTAGCCGCCCCCCCTGCCCCTGAAATCCGCTCATGCGTAAGTAGATGCAAATAGACTGAAAAGGTCACTCCCTCCCCCTCAAATATCCACATATCAAATTTCCATCCTATAGCTCAATTTGGAAGGAATTTATATGAGAAATTGCATTGTTTCAAGGCCAAAATAAGGAGGAAACTTTCATAAATCCCCTCTCTTAATCAACGTGAAAGGCTGATTTTTGGATATGTTCTACAATTTTTCATTTCATATCGATTGGTTCAATAACTAACGGTTTTTAAGATTTTGAGCCTTTGCCACTCCCTCCGTCCATATTTGGACATAGCTGAATTTTGATCAAAGGTCATCCCCACTTAAAAGTTCACAATTCACAATCAATCTGAGTCTACTAATCAAATTTGAATGATTTTGGTCGGTATTAATCTGAATAAATGATTTTTTGTGGAGGGGAGAAGGAGGAGGTAAAAAAAAGTTGACGAAATAAGTACATGACATGGCCAAAAATGGTCTCAATGGTCTTCTAGGACTCCAAAACGGATATCTCTGTTATAGCCTCGTTTTCATCGACAATATGACACAGAAAATCAGGCTACAAATTTCGATCTAAAGCCAACGAGTACGCCTAATCCGGGCATATATTGAAGTGAATAGCAGAAATCCCCAAAAGTCACATCTAGAACCCCCTGCGTGAATTATACCTGCTGCAAAGTTGAAGAAAAATAAAAATCGTCCAAAAAATATGTTTGAGACTGTGAAGAGGTATAATGGAGCTGAAAAGCAAGGCAATCTAATATCCGCAGATTTTCTTTGAAGGTGATCCTCTACTAAAACTACATACCAAATTTCAATCTCCGAGCTAAATTTATAGAGAAGTCAAGGATGAAACAGCCTTTTCTCAAGGCTGAAAGGAGAAATAACCCCCATATCTTCCCTTCCAATTGACCTAGGAGACTGATTTTTGGATATTTAATACAATTTTTAACTTTCTATTGATTGGCTTAGAAATGAAAAATTTTTGCAATTTTAACTTCTTGGCACCCCGTCCCCCAAATTTGGGCATAACTGAATTTCGACCCAAGATTATCTCAACTCAAAAATATCAAATCCACTGCCAGTCTAAGTCTACTACTGAAATTTAACCGAGTTTAGTCCATACTGAGGGGGGGGGGGATGAATCGAAAGAAATAAAGTATCAGATTTGGCCAAAAATGGTCTCAGTGTTTTCTATGACCATAAAACCAATTTCGTTGGTACCCCTCTCCCTCTCAATACTCAATAGGTCGATAGAATAATTAGTTTTTCAACTGTCTGATAATTCCAAAAAAATGGGAAACTTACACGATGAAGAGGTCAATAAAAATCACAGCTTGGAATGAACAATTTTTTTCCGTTTCGTATTCATCCACTGTTTAGTGAACCTACCATCCTAGCAACAATTCCAGAATTCAACTCGACAAACAGGTCTTCAATTTGAGATAAAATTAAGAAGTGAGCCGAAGTCATATGCATGAAAAATTTACTCTGTAAAACCAAATCCTGGCCTGTTAGGTGCAAAATATGTGCAGCCATAGTTTCCAACAATAAACCGGTTTCTATTATTGTCCTTTTCAACCATTCTCCATGTCGGTTCTTTCCAAAACTCCAACATATATACTTTTTTAGCCTGATTTTCAATGTCATCAACAAAATTCGTGTTGGATTCGTAGAAGACCATAAAACGATTTTTAGCCATGTCAGATATTTATTTATTTTTTTCCGAACAATAAAATCATTTACCCCGCTCAATATCGACCAAAATCGCTCCAATTCGGTCAATCAGCTCAGTTTGGCAGCGGATTATATTTATATGAGTGAAGATGAATTTGGGTCAAAATTGAGTTTTGCCCCATTTTGAGGGGAGGGGGTGCTGAGAGGTCAAAAACACAAAAATTACCTCGTTTTAAGCTAATTGATGGAAAATCAAATGTTGTACAGCATATCCAAAAATCAACCTCCTAAGTCTATTAGGAAGGGAGATATGGGGGTTTTCCCTCTTTTTGACGCTGAAAAAATGCTGTTCCTCTTCTATCTCCCCACCAAATTGAGCTAGGAAGTTGAAATTTGGTATGTACATTCAGCTGTGGTTTTAGATGTGCCTTTCGGGGGTTTCAACTTTTTAGCTCCATTGTACCCCCTCACAGTCCTAAAAAAAAGTGGCTTTTCGATGGGTTTTACTCATTTTTTGAAGTTTTGAGATTGTTCCTCGTATAACTCGCCTCCAAATTGAGCTAGGAACTTGAAATTAGGTATATACATTTAGTAGGGGCCCTAAATGTGCCTGTTGAGGGTGTCGACTTTTTAGTCACGTTGAACCCTTCCTACTCGGAATACTGATTAGGAAAATTAGCCATGTCAGATATTTATTTTTATTTTTCATTTGCTAGAGAGAGAGAGAGATGGATGTGAGGCTACTTAACGTGTAACTTCTCGAGGTATTGGGTAACTTTGTTTCGAGTTTTGAAAAATTATGAAATATTTTCTCGTTACATTGCGAAGGTAATTTTTCTCTAGAAATATGCAGTTTGAGCTAAAACAAACAACAAAATGAGCGTATGTAGATGACCCTGTTATCAAGTGCTGCATTTTTAATTTAGGCATTAGTGTGTGTTTCTCGATTTCGGCACATTCATTGAGCTTTTCATTCCATTATATGTATTTTCATTTTCAAACGTGTTGGTACACTTGTTCGCATGTTGTTTAGAAAAGATTAATTAAAAAAAAAAAAAAAAAATCTGCGCCGGATTTCATTTAGTGCCGGGCCCGGCACAGCGCTGTACAACGCAGCGTTATTCTGATTCATCGTCATCGTCGTAGTAGTCGTCGTCGTAGTCGTCGTCGTTCATTTCGCATATATTTATTTTTAATTAATCTGATAAATCCGACGTCGTGGTGCGCCAGCAATGTACAGGGCAGAATGAACGAGGCACCGGGAGGGAAGGCGAGGAGGGAAAAAAAAGGCCTCGTATTTAACCCTTCTTACAGAGGAGAATAAAAATAACGCGGTAAAAGAACGACGCGACGGGATACGACAGTATTGAAGGTAGAAAGGAGAGCGGGAGAGGGTCTCTAAACCAACACCATAGAATCGTTTTACTCTTTTTGACAGCTTAATCCTGTTAGTCAATTTTGTATTTTATGCAATCTTGTTAATTTTTAAACGAACGAAAAGTTGGCGTTTTGCGATGCGATGTGATGTGTTTTGCCGGGTGAGGCGAAGCAAGGCGGTGTGAATGGACGAGCTTTTATGTAGGAACGGGATAGCCTACATTTACAAATGTTCGCGTATCAAATCAAGCGACGGGATTGGTAGGTTTTTTTTTCTCCCCTTTGATTTTCATCCGCCAGTAGCTAAGGTATTCGATGTTTTGGACAAAGGTGTATTTTGGTTTTGTAATTTTTACGAGCAGTTTTTATTTATTTATTTTTTTGTTCTTCGTTGGTATTTTTAATAGAGAAATATTTCAAATTTATAGAATCGGTGTGAGAATAAGTTTTCAATTTTGAATTTGTACAGTTCGTTGAACTTTTTATTATCACAAAAGAAGACTATTCATCGGAGCCCATTTTAATCCTTAGCATCCGAGTGTAGGCAATACTACCTACACTCGATTAGAATTTTCGTATCACCTATTTAACCTACCTACCTACCTACCTACTTGATGAAATTTTCTTAATCTTTTGCCAAAGTATTGTTGTACTTTCGCACTAATGTTGGCCCCATAATGAAAGCTGATATAACAACGATACGACGGTTGAATTTACTAGCCTGAAAACATATGTATGCGAATAGTACATTAGCAGAAACTTTCAACCGTGCATGTGTAGCCAAATAGGTAATATCTATACCTACCTACCTACCTCCCTATCTGCCTATCTACTTAGCTACATTTTATACGTTTAGTGTGTCAACGCTTCTTCGAACATTAATCCTAAACAACGTACCATATCGCAAAAGGTAGCTATATCGTTGGTGTAGGTGTACAATGAGGAAATGCCGGACGGAGAGGGGGCTATTTCGCGAACAGTTTTTCTTTATTGAAAAAATATAAGCATTAACCATCATCTGCGGTTTATGATATTTTTCGCCAGAGTAATATAAACTTTACTAATTTCTGATATCAACGTTCTATATCTATCCCTTCGCCCCTGCACCCTCGCTCTACGTGTTTTTCACATTTTTCGTATCGTCGTTCGTTTTGGGCAAAAAAGAATCGAGTTTAATACGCGTATATCGTCTGCCTATGCTCTTCCTCTTCATCTTGGGTCCATCTTCGGCATTGTCGTTCGCCTTCCCGCCGACGTACCTTACGACGATAGTTTTTCTCGATCGTTGATGTTGTGCGTGTATTTTTAGCCGTTTGCACCGTTTTCCGTCGCCTTTGCTCGTCTTTTGACACGTTAATACGTGGCGTCGTCGTTTTTCCTCGACTCTTTTTATCTTACACAGTAACAACTATGTATGTAGTACGTGAACTATATGCTTACTTTTTTCCTAGCCGTTCGTTATTCGGTGTTATGTGTTGGTAATATTACGATATAGGTAGTACACGTATGTGTATAGGTAGATTGGTAGGTAGGTAGGTAGGTAGATAGGTAGGTGCTGGGTTATACTCGGCAACGTACACGTAGTTTTTCGCACGTTCACGTGTGCTGACGTGTGACAAGATAAATGTTGTTTATAAAATGTTACCGAGCTTCTCTTCCATCCTGCGCGTTCTTGTCGTAGTATTGGCATTGTATGTTGTATGGGTGTACGTGTGTGTGTGAGTGTGTATATGGCACGTGTTACGTGTGGATACATGTAGTACTACATTGCTTTGGTAGGTACGATGTACTGTCTTATGAACAGTGGGTTTGAGTTTAAGCTTACATAGAGTCATCGTGTACCAAAAACAGACAATACGACGGTATGATGGTGATGGTACATACCTTGCATAAGCGACAAAGTCCATCCATTACCCTTTATTTATATATTTTTACCATAAGATGAATATAATATGTGCATACAGGGTGTTCAGTCTCAATAGCACAGCCTTCAAAACACCAGCACTGCAATTCATGTGGCATTTATGTAGAATGGTTTGCATATTTAGATTAAGGCAGGAGTTGGGTTATATAGATTTGATTAAGCATAGTATTTGCCCTTAGGTCTCGAGGTTGAATTTTTCAAGGAACTCTTCTAGGCACTAATAAAAGGTAATTTCCAAGTACAGTTGCGATTTTTCAGCTCATCACCCGGAGGAGGGGGGTTACGTTTATTTTTTCCTTTCGAGATTTCCTAGCCGCACAACACAGAACATTTTTTCTTATTTTGATTTATGTTGACAATTGTACAAACGAAGTGAAAGGAAAAAAATGGCATTACAATAATTTCAACTCCCTAACCCAACTTGGGGGGAAGTTATGCGTGGAACAAACTCTAAAAATTAGAAAAACCGACCAAAAAACCACATATTCCGGGCTGTAAGGGGGTGCAAAGAGGCTGATAAGTCGAGTTCCACGAATGGCACATTAAGAGCTCCTACTGTAAATGTACATACCTAATTTCGACTTTGTGGCTCAATTGGGAGAGGAGTTATGTGAGGAACAAATTCATAAATTGAGAAAAAATTACCACAAAACCACTTTGTTGGGACTGTGTGGTGTTGAAATGAGGCTGAAAAGTCGAGACTTTCAAAAGGTAAGTCTAGGGCTCTCATGAAACGTACGTACTTAATTTCAAGTTCCTAGCTTAATTTGAAGGGGAATTATGTGAGGAGCAAACTCAAAAATCGAGAATAACTGACCAAAAAACCATTTTTTGAGGCTGTGATGGGGTGCAATGGAGTTGAAATGTCAGAACCTCTAAAGGGCACATCTAAGGTTCCAACTTAATATACATACCAAATTTCAACTTACTAGCTCAATTCGGTGCGGAGTGGGGAGGAACAACCCTTTTTCAAGGTCAAAAAGGAAGGAAACCCTTCATATCTCCCCTTCTAATAGACTTTGTTGGTTGATTTTTTGGTATGTTGTACAACTTTTGATTTTCTATCAATTGGCTTAACAGAGGCAATTTTAGCATTTTTGACCCCGTTAGTACCCTCTACCCCAAATTTGTGCATAACTGAATTTTGACTCAAAATCATCCCCACTTATCTATTTCTAATTCGACGCCAAACTGAGCTGATTGACCGAATTGGAATCATTTAGGATGGTATCGAGTGGAGTAAATGATAAAAATGTTTGGAGAAAAAATAAATAATAAAAATAAAAATAAACATTCGACATGGCTAATTTTTTTAATCAGTATTCCGGGTAGGAAGGATTCAATATGACTAAAAAGTCGAGTGCACCAAAAGGCATATCTAGGGCCCCTCACCCCTCTCAATGTACATAACTAATTTTAAGTTCCTAGCTCAATTTGGAAGGGAGTTTTGCGAGGAAAGAACTCCAAAAAGTAGAAAAATTTACGAAAAAACCACTTTGTTAGGGCTGAGAGGTGATGAAATGGGACTGGAAAGTCGAAACCTCCAAAAGACATACGTGGGACCCCTTCTCCTCTCCCCTAAGTGTACATACCTAATTTTATGTTCCTAGCTTAATTTGGGGGTGGGGGAAGTTTTGCGAGGAACAAACTCAAAAAACTCAAAATATTCAATAAATGAGTAAAACCGATCAAAAAACCACTTTTTTATGGCTGTCAGTGGGTACTATGGAGTTAAAAAGTTGGAAACCCTCAAAAAGGCACTTCTGGGGCTCCAACTAAATTTACATACCGAATTTCAACTTCCTAGCTCAGTTCGGTGGGTAGATATTGGAGGAACAGCACTTTTTCAACGTTAAAAAGGGAAGAAAACCCCTCATATCTCCCCTCTTGATAGACTTCGGAGGTTGATTTTTGGATATGTTATACAACTTTTGATTCTCTATCCATTAGCTTAAAAGGACGCAATTTTTGCATTTTTGAACTGTCAGCACCCCCTCCCCCAAATTTGGGCACAACTGAATTTTGACTCAAGTCCATCCCCACTTATATATATCTAATACGTCGTCAAACTGAGCCGATTGGCCGAATTGGAGCGATTTTGTTCGGTATCGAGCGGAGTAAATGGTACGAATGTTTGGGAGAAAAAAATAAATGAAAAAAAGTAAAAAATAAGTAATTTGCCATTGCTAAAAATTGTCTTAGCGGTTTTCTAGGACCTGAATATGGATTTTCTTGATATCCCTCTCTCCCTCCCCCCTCCACTGCTGTTGGTCAATAGATTGTAATGGCTTCGTTTTCATTGAAAACATGGCCTATAAAATCTTGATAAAAAACAAATTAGTAAATAATTATTTATAGATAAAAATAATACAAGAGATGTTCTGTATAGAAAAAGGAAAAATAGGATGATGAGAAAAAAAAAAAACAAGAAATTTTGGATATATATGAAAAGAAGTAGCCGAATACGAATAAATTTACCGTAAAATTGCAAACAGCCGAATGTATGTTGAAAAACCACCGAAAATTTTAAGAAAAATAGGAGATCTTTACCTATATACTCTGAGAATTATTTTTCACTCTGTCTTTAAGGTAACATTTGTCCATTACATACAGAATTGACAGTAAATTTATATAAATCATTTTTTCATATTTTTCGGGAGGAAAAAACTAACCAACATCAGTACGTTGTATTGCTTTCTTGTAGTTATTCTTCGCATACAAAATAATTTCTTCTCCTCGCCTCCCTCCCTCCCTTTCTCTAGGAGAAAAAAACACAGAAAATCATCATCAATGGTAATTCAACTTCACATGCAACGTTGCAATTAACATGCTCGACAAGTGAATATACCATACACTACAATTTCAAGGTAGTAGAAAAAATATCGTAAAAACGTTTTACAGCATTCATATCCTGCCTTTCATCGGATACGTTGGCCTCTTAAATACTCGAATCGAGAAGCGAAAAAAAAAAATAACAACAACACTGTAAGTACCTAGTTGCAATATACATACCATTCCTACATATACAAATACGTGGTCATTTTATACACATAGGAATAACATGGCAGGCCTATATTGTGTACAAACAACAAACTCGAGGGGAAAAAAATAACCACGATAACAATTCTACGCAATGACATTTTGTCACGATATCTGCCCGTATGCGTATAATTTTACGGGCTATAGTTTCTTTTAAAATATATATACATTTTAGAACAGCGCCATTGTAGAAAAAATTACTTTCAAAAGTAAAAGTTGAACATTAACATCTCGAAATACCTACGAGCAGATAATCAAGCGGTGTAATACCATCATTAAAGGACTGAAGTCAACTTTGAGGGTAGCATTAATACTGAGTAAATCCAGATTGGTATTTTTTTAAAATTAATTTTAAAATTCTTGGATTCTGATAAGTATATATAGATATATAATCAGAAAAATACTTTCCTAAATCTAACATGATTATTAATTCTGCATTTTTTAAAAGTAGAGTAAGGTGTGTTCCATTAATTTTTTGCCTAATACATATTAAAAATGAAGATATTACAAGTAGTGAACTTCCGAAGCGATGTGTTCGGATGGTGGGGAGGGGGGGCGGTTGAGCCTCGAATTGACGAACTAACTTTTTTTATTTTAACAACCAATTTTTTTCAAAATTTCTAACTGAGTTCTCATAATTTTATGAGTAGCTTGAGTCCTTGAGTACTAAATTTTTCCAAAGCTTTGCAAGAAAGTAAGTTTTATAATTCTAAAAATTCTTTAGCAGGTACATTTTTGGTAAGAAAACATTTTTAAAAATAATAATTTTAATATAAAACTAAAATTCTCTCATACCTATTTATTAAAATTTCCATCTTGTATCAAATATCAATTAGTTTTAAATTTTTTCGCGCCTCCTTCAATTTTGACGCTAGGCAAAAACTGAGCAGAAGAAAATTTGTTCAATTTTCAATGTGCTTTAGCTTGGTTCCCCATGTCATTTTGTCAATGAAAATCAAATTATTATAGTCTATCGACCAGCGGCCGGTGAGGCGGTGGGAGAATATCAACAAAATCCATTTTGGGGTCCTAGAAGACCATTGAGACTAATTTTAGCCATTTCAAATACTTAATTAATTTTCCTTGATACCAACCAAAATTGCTCCAATTTGTTCAATCGGCTCAGTTTGGCGGCAGATTAGATATATCCGAGCGTGGACGACCTTGAGTCAAAATTCAGTTTTGTCCCATTTTTGGGGGAGGGGGTGCTGAGGGGTTGAAAACGCAAAAATTGGCCCTTTTTAAACCAACTGATAGAGAATCAAAAGTTGTACAACATAACCAAAAATCAACCGCCCAAGTCGATTAAGAGGGGAGAAATGGGGTTTCCCCCCTGTTTGACCTGGAAAGGGCTGTTACCCCCCTATCTCGCCACCAAATTGAGCTATGATGTTGAAATTCGGTATGTACGTTTAGTTAGTGCCTTAGATATTCCTTTCTGGGGTTTAAACTTTTTAGCTGCATTGCACCCCCTCGCAGACCCAAAAAAGTGGATTTTAATAGGTTTTCTTCATTTTTTGAGTTTATTTCTCACATAACTCCCCTCCAAATTGAGCTAGGAACTTAAAGTTAGGTGTCCCATTTTGGGCCAATTAGATATTCAGTACGTAGAAAAAAAAATTCTTCATTTCTTATGAACTATTCTAACGCACAATGGAAGTTGAAATTTTTGGAAAATGTTCTTCAAATTGTGATTATAATATATTCAAGAGAAATCGTGAACAACAAAGCTGAAACGACAGCCTCTGAACAAAATAGTTGCAAGTAAATTTATTCACTTATTGGAAAAAAGGATAGAAAATTTCTGAGATGGAAGTTTGGCATAAATTTACAACATGATCGTGAAATTTTCGTAACTCTCAATTTTTTTTTTTTTACTTCCTTTTACGTGCCATGTACTGCAACTTTAGCCTGAGGCACGGATAGGAAAACGTGTTAGATTTTAGAAAGAAGTTCGGTACTTTTGAGGAAGTTGAATAAGTTTGTTATTGTGGGTTCATCGTTCTTGAAGAGGGAATTAATGGAAGATGGGAGATTGAATTTAATGCGGTAATTTTGATTTAATGGGCATTCTATAAGAAGATGCTGGACCGTTAATATGACAGAGTATGTTTCACAGATGGGTGGAGGGGATTTGGTAAGGAGACGAGAGTGTGTAATTCGTGTATGGCCAATTCGTAATCGACACAGAAAGACTTCTTCTTTGCGGCTAGTTCGTAATGCTGCTGTCCACAATTCGACAGATGGTTCAACATCTTTAAGTTTGTTTGTGTGTGGAACATTTTCCCAGCCTTTTTTACACTCTTGAAATGAATGAAAGTTGAGGATGTTTTTCCATGTTAATTGTTGTTGCTGGTAAAAGCGTTGCAGCCTGTTTCGCAAGTTCATCTGCTCTTTCATTGTCTGGAATACATTTATGACCCGGAAGCCTCGCGAAGATAATGTGCAGAAGAGGAAGAATTCTCAATCTTACTACATATATAAGAATACCTACAACAGATTTTCACGAAGACTTGGAGTGATACGCTGTAATATCAGACAACACATACTTATCAGATTTTACAAACACTTATGCTTGAAATACAAATTAACCCCGGGGTTCAACTACACACATGCTACGTGTATATTATTCCCTTCATTTCATCGAGGGTTGACAGTTAAATAATCGTGCATTATAGAGACTACAAGAGGCATAGAAAAATTACCCGATCACGTATGTATTTTGTAGGTACATAAAAGTGCATCGCTAACGAAAGAGGGTGAAAAGAATTCCTACAATATCGGTGCACTTTAAAGAATACCTACTAAATTGCCTAGCGATAAAACAAAGGTATAGCGAGTGGGTACAGTTTAACATTTACAAAAACAATATCTCAATCACGAAATATCCTATTTTCTACGAACCTATCACCTTATTCATCCCCCTACCCAATACCTATCAACAATAAACTTCCAAACAAAACGATAAAAATCCAGGCTACTTTCTAGCCTTAAGCTCGCTATAATTAATAAATATAATACCAAACGCTTCAGCTAAACTTATTTAGGAAGAATAAAACGCAAACAGGACGATATTTCGTTTTTTTTTTTTTGCAGCTTTTTCAAACGCTGCTGACCAGTATTTCCAAGTGGGTTCATGCAAATCCTATAAGGTTTAAGTGGTATTATATCGTATTACCAACGAGTTTCGAGTATTTAGAAAGGAAAGAGGGGGAAAACGAAAGATAATAACTAACGCTACCGTACATTCGAGTATATATCTTTGTTTTAAGTATGGTTCTCTTTTCCATCTTTTTTTTTTTTTTTTTTTGGAAAAATTTTACGAAATGAGTTTTTAAAAAGTGGCTTGATATATCTCAAAAATTCATTCACTATATACAGGGTGTCCGGTGAGAAGCTGTTAAACATAGAAATTTTGATGCAACCAGATACCATAAAAAAGCACATTAGATGGATAAGTTGCCTATCTTGAAATTCAAGGGGTAAATGATGCTCTTGAAAAATTATTTAAGTATCAGAAATGGTATTAGGTGCAAAGCTAAGCGATTTTTGTGATGTTTGTTGTAAGCCCAAGTTCAAAATTGAAGGGCCCATTGTTGCAAGAAGAATATGAAAAATTCACAAAAAAAAACAGCCTGATTTTCGTAACATATCACAATCATAAGAATTGAAAAAGAGATGTTTTTTTTTAGTCAGAATTGCAGGTAGGCAGGGTTCGATGAGCTAAGAAAGTCGAAACTCCCAAAATGTACATGAAGGATCTCTACTGATGGAACATACTTAATTTCAACTTCCTAGCGCAATTTGGAGGGAAGTTATGTGAGGAACAAACTCAAAAAATAAGAAAAACCGTCCAAAAAACTACATATTTGAAACCGTAAAGAGGTGAACTGAGGCTGAAAAGTCGAGACCCCCGAAAGGCACAATTAAGGCTCCTACTAAATGTGCATACCAAATTTCAACTTCCTAGCTCAATTTGGAGGAGAGTTATGCGAGGAAGAAACTCAAAAAAATAGGAAAAACCGACCAAAAAAACACATACCGGTGGGGGGGGGGGTAACGGAGCTGAATGGTCGGGATCCCTGTAACTGAAATTTGACCCAAGGTCATCCCCACTCATATGCATTTAATCCGCCACCAAACTGAGCCGTTTGACCAAATTGGAGTGATTTCGGTCAGTATCGTGAGCCGTAAACAATTTTAGTGTTTGCGCGGGGGGGGGCATATTTTATTGGCTGTGAATGGCTGCAATGAGGCTGAAAAGTCGAAACTAGCGAAAGCATATCTGAGGCCACTACTAAATGTACACATCAGATTACAATTTCCTAGATCGATTTGGTAGGGGGATAGGGGAGAGGTGGTTTTTTTTTCAAGGTCAGGGGACGGGGGAAAACTCTCATATCTTCCCTCCTAATTGAGCTAAGAATTTAATATTTGAATATCTTTCGCATCATTAGATTCTCTATCGAATGCCCATACGCACCCTCTCCCCCAAATTTGGGCACAACTGAGTTTTGATCCAAGATCATCCCCACTCATATGTCAAAAACAACCTCAAAAAACTTTAAAAATGAGAAAATCCGAACAAAAACCCACTTTTTTGAGGCTGTGAGGGGGTGTAATGGAGATAAAAAGTCGGAACCCTCGAAAGGCACATTTGAGGCCCCAGCTGAATGTACATACCAAATTTCAACTTCCTAGCTCAATTTGGTGGGGAGATA
>FIZR01013742.1:0-25497 GCA_900060175.1 Ferrisia virgata | reverse complement strand
AAAAAAAAAAAAAAAAAAAAAAAAAAAGAACAAAACGCCCTTAGTCTTAGATTTTCAAAATTTTCACAAAACATAATTGAGTACCTCTAGGAAACGTTTTAGAGCCACCCCCCTCCGCATCTCTGCTCAGAATATCAAAAAAACGATGGGGAGGGGGGGAGAATTCTGTATCCATGCATATTCGAGAAAAAATCATTATTTTGATCCAAATGTATAGGAAGGTAATGAGTCTATCGACATGAATTTTTTCAAAATTTTCCATGGTTGAAAAAAGAAAACTTTGAATTTCTGCAGTTGCAAACCTTAGGAGGGGGGAGGGGGAGATGTACATAAATTTTTTTTCTACCAAAGTAAGCGTTTTAGTGAATATCACTTTTAGAAATTTTTTTTGAGGTTTGAGCACTTTTCAAAAATTATAAAAAAATGCTGAAAAATGCGTTTTTCTCAAAAATAATGGCTAATACACTGAAAATGAATAGAAGTAAAGTTGTTCAGCGTGAAATTTTACATCAGGATACGCTATTAAAATTTTGGCTGAGGGACATAATTACAGAATTGCGGGAATGGGCGCATGAGGGGTAAGGTGTGAAAATACAAACGACACGTCGGAACGAATAATAAATACCAGAGTCGTATTCAGCGTGTCTGAATTAGGCGGGTATTTAACGAACGAAAAAATTATTTTTGAAGGCCGTAGAAGGGGCCACCATTTCATAATATTTGAAACAAATATAAGAGGTATAAAGTACTCATAATAACTCGAGAAAGTTTTTTCGAGTTTCCAGCTCTAAGATGACGACTTACAAGCCACCTCAAAATCATACTAAGGGTCTGAAAAATTTGAAAAAAAATCCATTGCACCTCCCCCCGCGGTACTTTCACAAGTTTAAACAAAGTCGGTCAAAAATTCGTGGAGAAAAAAATTAATTAAAAATTTCGTTAAAAATGCATTTTTACTGCCCCTCCCATCCTTCCCACTTCCAAGTGACGAGATGAAAAATCACGAATACGTTTAAAAATCATCTTTCACCGGTGCCTAAATGATCTTTTAAAAAATTTAAATTCTGAGATCCAAAGGCAAACCGTCCTACTTGCGCTGTTCTAGGCTTTACACCTGTAACAATGCCCAAAATAAGGTATGAATTCGGGTCAAATAATGAATCTAATTTCATTTTCGGATTCAGTGGGTTCGATTTATGCGAAAACGACACTTACTTCACCAAACTAAATATTTCCCAAAAGGGTATTTCCCGATAAGTATAGCAAAATGCCCTTGCTTTCAGATTTTCGAAATTTTCATCAAACATCTCTGGGCGCTCCTAAAAAAAATACAAGGGCCAAAAAATTTTCCCTACCCCATCCCCCTCGTCGGGAATATCGAAAAAGCGATTTTTTTTGGAAAAAAAATTCACTATCGACGTGTATTAGAGAAAAAATTATCATTTTAATCTAAATGTTTAGAGGAACGATGGATTTATCGACAAGAATTTTTACAAAATTTTTTACCGCAAAGGAGGAAAGACATTGACAAAAGAAAACTTTGAATTGCTGCAGCTGCGGACTCTAGGGTGGTGCATACATTTTTTTTCCGCCGAATTATGTATTTTAGTAACTATAATTTTTAATAATTTTTTTTTTTTGAGATTTGGGCCGTTTTTAAAAACTTAAAAAAATGCTCAAAATGCGTTTTCCTCAGAAATAATGGCTGATACACTAAAAATGAATAAAAGTAATGTTGTTCAGCGTAAAATTTTATATCAGATTTCATCATTAAAATTTTGGCTAAGGAACATACGTAATTACAGAATTGTGGACATGGGCGAATGGGGAGTAAAGGGTCAAAATGCGAACGAGAGGTTTGAACGAAAAATGAACACCGGATTCGTATTCAGAGTATCTGAATTAGTCGAAAAACACTCCCCTCTTAATTTTTTGACAGACTTTTAACGTATGAAAAAATTGCGATTTTGTTCGAAAAGGTCAATTTAAGGTAGAGTGGCAACTTCCATGTTAATTTTAAACAACAATTTTATAACGTGAGAGTTTTCACATTTTGTATATTTACTGTATATGTGTCGATATAAAATCGTATGAAAGTTGCAACGAACTTTCACGGACCCATTTGGGGGCCTAGGGGAACCCTCTCCTCCAAATTAGGTGTTATACCTAGGTTGGTGATGTTGGTGTTATTTTCACATAAATCGAACCTTCTGAATAAGATGATGAAGACAGATTCAATATTTCGGCTCCAATTAATACCTCACTTTGGGCATTGTTACAGGTGTAAAAATTTGATGGTAGCTCTGCACTAAAGCAAAGCATTAACTAGGATCAAATAGTGAATCTAACTGCGTTATCGTATTTTGGGAGTTCGATTCATGCGAAAACGTCACCAACATCATTATAAATTAGTATTTGGTATTAACAGAGAAGTTGTCGGCCGTCCTACTTAAAATTGACTTTTTTGAACAAAATTGCAATTTTTTCTCACGTTGAATGTGGACCAATAATTTATATTTTTGTAGGCCATGGAGTGAGGTCAGCACTTCGAAAAATTTGAAAAAAATATGAAAGCTGTAAAGTACTCCTAATAACTCTGGAAAGTTTTTCTCGAGTTTCCAGATCTAAAATGAGGCCTGCAAGCTCCCTCAAAATTTTCATAGCCCATTTCAAGCTGATACTAAAGGTTCGAAAAATCTAAAAAATACCACAACACTCCCCCTAGGTACATTTACGTTCATACCAAGTTTGAGAAAAATCGGTCAAAAATTTGCGGAGAAAAAAATTTATGTACAAATTCTTCTCGAAGTGCGCTTTTCTTAAAGGCAATGTTGAGCCCCCCCCCCTCTCCTGTTCTCATCCCACATAACATTCTGGATGCCTCCGACATGCATGTGCCAATTTTCACCAAGGCATGGCTGAATTAAGTATTAGAAACAGGTGAGCCAAAATCGGAAAATACCCAAAGAACGGTTTCTGGGCTTGTAAAAGTGTGGTTTAGGGTTGGATTTTTTGACTCCTTTCTGAAAGGAGCAGTTTCAAACATTTAGTAAATAAGGTAATTTTTAGGTATGTTATCAATCGACTACATTTTCCATTACTTTTATGCCGAAATTTTTATCCGCCGCAATTTTGATAAATCCTCAGTCCAATCTTGTCTACTTGGCAAATTTTAGTAATTTTGCCGAATATCGAGCGGTGCAAGTAACTTTTTTTGTCTACAATAAAAATATGATATCAAAAACTATGCAAGGAAAAATGGGTTGGTAGAATATCCGTCGTAAAATTCCGGCTAAAAAGTAATCATAATACCGTTATAAAATATGCATAAATGAATAAAAATCTGCAGTCAAAAATGCAACGTAGGGTATTACAACTAAAGTCCATTTAAATCTAATTTTCGTAAGTAAGCATTTCCTTGATTTCATTTCATCAATTCGCAATGAGATGGTAGATATTTGTCGGAGCAATGGAAATTGTATGTTGATGAAACAGGTGTTATTTGCGGTACGAGTTAATTTGTATGAAGTAGGATTAAGGTGTGATGAAACGGTAGAAATTTGCATTATAGCTAGATTATACAGTTGGCGTTAATTGAACTTACTCGTATTACGGAAGAGAGCCTGGAAGTTTTTGGTAAAGACTACGAAGACCTAAAAAATCTTGAGACTTTTAGCAAGAGTTTAGAAATTTAGATAAAGGCTACGGAGACCGTATAATAATGTCTTTAAAAATTCAAATGACAGTTTTAATTATTAATTGTGTCGAAGATTCAAACAGTGAAGTAGAAACTGTGAAGTTGGAAGATTTTAATTATGCTCTGTGAGATCGTTGTTACGTCTTCGTGTCCATGCTGCTGGCATGAAAGTGAGAAAATGAGATTTTTGCAAATGAAAATTTAAAGAAATTTTCATGTAAATTATTGAAATAATGACGTAGTTTTGAGATTGAAAAATCAGTTTAAAAAAGAGCTCAAATGATGTATTTCTGAATATGCGAATGATATTTTCCAAAATGTAATCACATTATTTGCTCCTATGCCATATTGATTATTTGAATTAAAGATTAATTTTAATGAAAGGTAAAATACCAGGCCCAATGGTTAATATTTTTATATTTTACACTTGTTAGAATATCTAAACTGAGGGATGTTTTAGATTTGAAGATGGGTTTTACAGAAAAAGCCAACTCATGTATAATTAGCCTGATTTTCTATGTCATATCATCAATGAAAACCAGGGTATTACAGTCTATCGACCAACAGCCGATAAGGGGGGATATCAACAAAATTTGTTTTGGGGTCCTAAAAGACCATTAAGACGATTGTTAGTCATGCCAGATATTTATTTGTTTTTTCTAAACGTCCTTTCCAGTCAATTAGGCGGGGAGATATGGGGGTTTCCCCCCTTTTTGACCCTGAAAAAGGGCTGTTCGTCATCTACCTTCCCACCAAATTGAGCTAAGAAGTTTGAATTGGGTATACACATTTAGTAGATGCCCTAGGTGTGCCTTTTAAGAGTCTCGACTTTTTAGCTCCATTGAACCCTTCCTACCCGCAATGTTTTTCTACCCATTCTCATAATTGTAATATGTCACGAAAATGAGGCTGAAAAAACATCCGCCAAGCGATTCATTTTTTATTATTATTATTATTTTGCTAGGCAAAAAAAAAAAATAGAATGTGAAATGAAAGTAAAGAAAAGTACAATAGTTGACTTTATAAGTTGAAATTCGGTTGGAAACGTCCAAGCTTACAATTTTTGAAATATATTTCAGGTCAATTTTCACCCATTTTTCAAAATTTGTTAAAAATTTTTGAATAATTTTTTGCATTTGCCTCATTCTTATTTAATGTCTATCCAATTTTTGATTTTTTTCGTATGTAAAGTCAATTTTTACCCGAATTTCTACATTTTTTTTTTGTAATTTTAGGTCAATTTATCACATTTTTTACCTATTTTTATCAAATTTTTACATTATTTTCAATAATTTTCAACAATTTTCCATGATTCAAGTCAATTTTCAGCAATTATTCAACATTCGGTTTTTTTCCATTTTACTCATTTTTATCAAATTTGTACCCAATTTTCGATGATTTTCAACGATTTATTGCAAGATTTATGTCAGTTTTCACCCATTTTTCAATTTTTTTTTCTTAATTTTTGATACTTTTTTAGCACTTTTTATTACTCATATTTGTGAATTTCTACCTAATTTTCAATGATTTTCGACGATTTTTTTCATGATTTTGATCAATTTTCGTTCATTTTTCAATCTTTTTCAGTGATCTTCAATAAATTCTTGTGTCACTATTTACTCAATTTTTTATAATTTTTATCAAATTTCTCATGATTTTTGATTAATTCTTCGTCATATTTTACTTATTGTTGTCAAACTCTTACCCAATTTTTGATCATTTTCAACTTTTTTTATGATTTAGGTAAATTTTTACCCATCTTTCAACATTTTTTCATAATTTTCAATCGATTTTCTGCACTGTTTATTTCCCATTTTTGTCAATTTGTACCAAATTTTCAATGATTTTCAACTATTTTTTTCTTCATTATTTATAGATCAATTTTCACTCATTTTTCAATATTCTTAAATGATTTTTTCATCAATTTTTTGTCGTGTTTTACCTATTTATATCAATTTTTCACCGTAATTTTGATGATTTTCAAAGATTTGGCATCAAATTTCATTAAAATTCTGATGGCTCAAAATTCTATTTTCATATGTTTTAGATTCTTAAATTCTGAGTCAGGCGTGGGCTGCTGGGGGGGGGGAGCCCAATTTAAAGTTAACAGTATTTTCGAGTGGGGTATAGAAATATAAGTACATTGAGCTTGTGATTCCAAATTTAGTCCTGATACAATTCTAAACCCAATAACAACCGTACACGGTGGAGGGGCAAAATCCAAAATTGACAATATTTTCGAGTGGCGTGTCAAAATATAGGCAGGTAATTTGACCCTATGATTCCGAATGTCGTTATGATTTGACTCTAAACACCTAACAGGGACTCTCACAGGGCAACGAGCCAAAATTAAAAATTTACATTTTACAGCGCCGTATTAAAATATGAGTAATTTGACCTTTTGATTCCGAACCTGGTAATGGTATGATTATGAACACCATTGGGACGATGGGGTGGGGTGGGGGACAAAATCCGAAATTTACAATATTTTCGAGTAGGGTGTCAAAATATAGGTAATTTGATCTTGCGATTCCGAATGTAGTAATGTTATGATTGTGAACCCCATAAGGACCTCGCAGATGGGGGGAGGAGAGGGGGCAAAATCAAAAATTCACAATATTCTCGAGTGGGGTGTCAAGATATAGGTAATTTGACCTTGTGATTTCGAATTTAGTAATGGCACGTTTTTGTGAACCTCATAGGGACCTCGTAGAAAGGGGGGGTGGGGGGGCAAAATTCAAAATTCGCAATATTTTTGAGTGGGGTGTCAAAATGTCGATAATTTGACCATGTGATTCTGAATGTATTTATGATATGACTCTGAACCTTATAAGGGGACCTTCACGAGGGGAGGGATAAAATCCAAAATTCGCTACATTTTTGAACGAGGTATCGAAATATAGGCACATAGATTAACCTTGTGATTTTAAATGTAGTAGTGGTATGACTCTTAACTTTATGAGGGTTCCACGGGTATAGGAGCCGAATCCAAAACACTTATTTGCAGTATATTTAAGTAATGAATCAAAGTATAGGTGATTTGACTTCGTTACTTCGAATCTGATACTGATATGACTCAAACCTCAAAAGAAGCTTTCTAGTCGACGCATAAAATATCAGTTTTTTTTAATATTATATTTATTTTTTAAAATCAATTCATGTCATCATTCATCTATACGAGTGTTAATCCTTCACCATTTACCAAGGCTTGAAAAATACGCGTACCTAACGAGTTGAAAAACTTCCACTTACCTTAATCTAGGCATATTTAAAATTTCCTTGTGCGAGGCATCAATCCATTTAATATCCGGAGGTGGATTACCTTGTCCTCGGCAATTGATAACAGCTCCGCTAGAATTTGTGAAATCTATCGAAGCTGGTGGCTCTTCTAAAAAAGAAGGTCCGTGCATATGCGACGAAGGCAACCCGAACCCTAAAATAAAATACAAAAAAATATTCCATATATAATATAGGTACAGATGAATCGGAAATTACAACGACTGGATATGCTATGCTATATCTTCAGCTACATCGTTGCTGATATACATGTAAAACAAGTACCTATACAGACGTGTGTACCAGTGTACCAAGTTTTCATTTGTAATATAAAATACATCTATGCTGGTAGATCTTGATGGCACGAAGAAACATTCATTCGAAACTTTTAAACGTGTACGAAACGTGGAACAGGGTATAATACGCGAATTGGAGGGGGGAAGGGAGGGGGGGTTAGAAATGCATTTTCACGTTCACGTGTGTATACCAAAGTGTAATCAAAACATTGTGATGAAAAAAAAACTCGAGGTGTTAGCTTTTACAGTATAGTTAATGCGGTGTGAAACGATTTTGTAGTGGGTTGTTGAAGATCAAAAGAGCGTAAAATAACGAAATCTACAAATCACGTAATACGAAAGTAGTTTTTAGCGTGTGCCCGTACCTGCGAGTGCTTATATGGTTGTTACGCTGTATAAAGATGAGAAGAAACAAAAAAAAAAAAAAAAAAAAAAATAGCTAGTAAACTTTTTTTTTCATTCGTCGTAACTATTTTTGATTTTTTATGTATTTTATACTTTCGTAATTGCCACGTTTTCTTAATGGGATATGTCTACGTTCGAGTACAGTTACGAGCAGGCTGGAAATATAGGTCCTAGGTTAGGTATATACTGAAAATTGTCGTATTTCGTTATATTCGAAAGGTTTCGCCTATTCCTATACATATATATATATACTTTAATATTTTTTTATTTCACCGATAATATGTGAAATTTTAAGCAGCTTTGACATGGCCAAATCCCAACTCAATCTGGTAAATCGTTTCTGGTACATTTACAACGTTTCGAACCTTTGGAAAATTTCACCGAACGACGATCCGAATGTGTACCGTATTAGGCGGTGTATAGAAAGTTTCTGCTCGGCGGTACGACTGTGGGCGGGATTGGGGGGGGCGAGGGCGGTCGCTCCGGATAAAATCCGAAAATAATATCTCCAATAAGTGTAATCTAACGGTCGTAAATTTTGCGACGTCCGTAATACTATATTTTTAAACAATATCCTAATGCTTTGAGCAATTATGAAAACGTGTATTTTCAACAACAATTGTACACCAACGTAACGTAACGTAATGTAACGTAACGTAAAGTAACGTGTGTATTGTGTAGAATCGGCTTCCGATACGACGAATTCCATTAATACGTGTATTAATCGGCGTGAACTTTTTGTTTTACGTAAACATATCCGAGAGCAGGAAAATTTCAATCGAAATAATTTAATTAACTCGCCTCACCGCCCCGCCCCCCCTCCCGTCTACCCTTATAGGTATACTGCGACCAGATCCTATACAAATATCCTATATGGATATAAATACCTACGTATACGATGAGTGTGTAATATCTACGTATACTTAATTATACGTACATTATGTTAAGCGGGGAAGAGGTAAAGTAAAGTTGTCTGGTAATGTGCTTAACTTGATTATATAAACCTCCGCAATTTGCCGACCTTAAAACTGGTATTAGCTGTAGGATGCACTTAACAGTAACGTACACGCCGCCGTCACCGCCGCCACCACCACCGCGCAACCGAAATAATAAAATATGTATCGTAATGCGAGCCATTGCATATATTGTTATGGGATCGCGGGATTTGAAAAGGGACACTACATCTCCATACTCGAGTCTTTTACATTTACTGTGGGTATAGGGGAGAGGGGGGAGGGTAGATAACTAGGTATACGACGTACTACCGTACCTATATATGCATGATATTAAAAGTATACTCAACTGTTACTGGTTTTAATGTTAACACCAAGTTCGTGTTAATGGGGGGAAATGTTATATACTCTGTTTTTTTTTTTTTGGTCGTTCATTTACCTGCATATGTATTTTGTGTTCATTAAAGAAATGGAAATATGAGGTTTGATGAGTGGTTTTTCCGTGTAATTTATTTTACTCTTTATTTCTTTTATTTCCGCGAGGTAATTTTTTTTCCCCCAGTTTTGTAAGGCTTCCCTGTGTTTCGTTATTGTTGAACATTGTTAATAAAAAAACTCGCGTATACGTAGAAGGAAAAAAGATGTGTTTATATGATATTCAAAATTTGACGAGTATAAAGAAAGAAGCAGGTTTGAATTGAACTCTTTACAATAAATTACTACGCTTGTTGCGAAATCTTTTTTCATATTTGTAAAACACGAGTTCATAGTGTATTGTGAATTGATTTAGAATACCCATCAAGTGTTGATGAATGGTATAAAATTGTTTTAAATGCGTGAAGAAGTAGCGTGTAGAATAAATGTAGAGTGTCGAAAAGTGTGGTAGGATTGTTTAAAATGAGTAGGTATTGAAGTAGAGTTGCACCTATAATGATAGGTATAATAAGTCACACGATGAATAACCGTACAGCGATGAAGTTAGAATGGATTTGAAGTGCTATAGAGTATAGCAAAAGGATAGGAAAGTGTTGCAAAAGGTATTCTAAAATGAACGTATAAAGATGTTAAGAATGTGTAATAGGTTGAAGTTAAATGCAGTACTATTTATAGTTGGAGACATACGCGGAGAAAATAACGATCTAGTGGATAAAAACCATATGAAGAAGTTCAGTATAAAGAGCCTTTCCTAATAAGGGCCAAAAACGGCCCCAAACTTGAGCCAAAATGTTACTTGTATTGTAAAAATATCTCAAAAAAATTTTCACCTCTGTACCCACTCCATTCTGGAATTATCGTCACTCAAATGTTGAAATTACAACGCGCGATATCTCTGGAATAGGGGAGGGGGGGGGGTAAAATTTTTTGAAATTTTCACAGATTATACATTTCGCTGAGTACAGTGAATGAAAATGTTTCGAAAATTTTCAGTTCACATTTTCCCAATTTTTATTCATGTTAAAATGTTTAAAAAAAGGGGGAGGGGGGCTCATGGCTGGAATTTTTTTCATTATTGTTGCTAGGTGGTCATCTATCAGATATATTTTTTGGGGGTTCAGAAATTGAGTGCAACATGCTCAAAAAAAATATATCAAAACCAAAAAAAACACGTTTTTTGTTATTTTTTCATAATTAAAAGGGGGGGGATATTATACTCAAAGCAAAATTTCAAGTCAATACATGAATAAATTGAAAGTACATATTTAAAAAACTGCATTTCTATTGAATTTTGACGAATTTTTCAAATTTTAAAATTACCTCATCGTCATCATGGAAATTTCATCTGATCAACGAAAATAGCTGAAATTTGGTAAGTATCCTGCTTTCGACCTCCCACATCGATTAAAAGCGGTTTCGAGACGTTTCGTAGCGTTCGTAGGAATTTTGTACTCTTCCAGTGCTGGAGAACAGCTCGTAAAAATGGTACATGTGAACATCAGCATCTAAAATCTTGAATTACCCATATTGGTGACCTATTTGATCGATTAAAGCACAATTTTCCAAAAAATTTTAAATTTTGAGTTCAAATCTATGTTTTGTTGTAGAAAATTTTCCTGCAAATAATTGAAAAATACACGCATAGCTCACGCATCGAGGTAAAAAGTTTAACGTCGGCGGATATTCTATTTTCGATATCCCAAATCAATTGAAAATAATTTTGAGACGTATGTCTCGGTGGCTCCAGATTAGTTGGAAATTTTTCAGTACTGAGTTGTAGAAAACCTCACCAAATTACTACTTAATATAATGGACGAGCAAATCTTGTCATGTTAGTCTTTGCCCAATTGAAAAATTGAAGGGATTACTGATGCCTGTTGAATTGGAAAATTATTGTTATAAAATTTATTGATGAAAATGAATGATGAACCAAAACTAGAACAAATTCTGTTCTACGTGTATTTTGCTTAAAATGGAGATTAAAAGAGCTATAAAAGCATTTTATATTGATAGTTTCAATGTAATAAAATGTACTTTTGGCTCTTTGTAAGAAAGAACCTGCATGAGTAATTGACTATCGCATATTACCCCCCCTCCCCTCCAGTACCTACATAAATACCATATTTTTGTGGCAGGAATGGAATTAGTTTTCGTGTGTGGCAGTGTTGCAATCATTGAAAATGTAATATAATGAAAATGTTAATATTTTATGTTAAAAAAAAGTACTTTTTTGATCTGATTTTTATGACGTAGTACAACCATGAGAATTCTCAAAAAATAAGAAAAACGACCAAAAAAGCACATATTAGAAGCTGTTAGGGGGGTGGTGTGGGGTTGAAAAGTCGAGACCTCCCCAATAGGCACATTTAGGGCCCCTACTAAATGTACATACCTAATTTCAAGTTCCTAGTTCAATTTGAAGGGGAGTTATGTGAGGAACAAACTCAAATAACTCCAAAAATTAAAAGACGATCAAAAAAACACTTTTTTGGGGGTGTGAGGGAGTGTTACGGAGCTAAAAAGTTGGAATTTCCAAAAGGCACATCTAGGTTCCCAACTGCATGCAAGTAGCAAATTTCAACTTCCTAGCTCAATTTGGTGGGGAAATAGGGAAGGATCAGCCCTTTTTCAGGGTCAAAAAGGAGGAAAATCCCATATCTTTCCTCCTAATTGACTTAGGAGGTTGATTTTTGGATACGCTATGCAACATTTGATTCTCTATCAATTAGTTTAAAAAATGGCAATTTTTGTGTTTTTGACCCATTCAGCACCCTCTCCCCCAAAATGGAGCAGAACTGAATTTTGACCCAAATTTATCTTCACTCATATATATCTAATCCACCGCCAAACTGAGCCCATTGACCGAATTGGAGCGATTTTGGTCGGTATCGAGCGGAGTAAATGATTTCAACGTTCGGGGATAAAAAAATAAAAATAAATATCTCACATGACTAAAAATCGTCTTAATGGTTTTCTTCGACCCCAAAACGGATTTTTTTCATATTCTACCCCCCTCTCCCTCATATGCCGTTGATTGATAGACTGTAATAGCCTGGTTTTCATTGATAATATGACATAGAAAATCGGGCTCAAAATTATATGGGGTTTCTGTAAAAATTAAAGGAATGAGTAACGATGGTTGTATGAAGAAGTTGCCTTCTTCGAAATTTGAAAGGGTGGCGATTCAAAAAATCAAAAATATAGAAAAATATATTTATGACAAACTGCAATCCCTATAATTTTGATGATACATAATCTATGCAAATAACACTTTTTGAACATAAAAAAGATTTCTTTAAATTTTCGTTTTTTTTGAACCATTGCCCCTTCAAATTTTGAATTCGGCAAATTTTTCACATAACCAACCTTTACTCATTTAATCGGGGTGGTTTCCACTCTTACACATTTTTTTTAAAACCTGAAATTATAAAGTTTACAATATCATTTCCGTAATGTTGGCAACACTGTCATGCAAAAACTATAATCAGATGACCTGTATATATTTTGAATGTTAGATGAAAATCACCATTTGTGAACTTATAAGTTGATTTACAATATTTTTTCTCTTTCAGATTGCTGCAGAATTATTGAACTGGTGTGGTTTTTTTGTCAAATAAAAGGGTACGTATTGCTTAATTTTTTTTCCCAACAGTCGGTATTTATTTGATGTGAAAAAGATGACGTTGAAATATTTACATTTCGAATATCGACATCGAACTTCGTATTCACTGTATAAAATCCTGATGTAAGATTAATTACTATTAAGTTAGATAAGTTTTGTTCGTTTTTGCAAAAAAGTTAGAAAGACTCGAATCGAATGCGGAATTAAGTCGTATAATTTATTTTAAATGGGGCGCCACCCCAACCCGACTATTTAGGAAAGAATTTTTTTTTTTTTTATCGCGGGCTCATTTCGCAAATGTATACAAATTCAACAAAGTATCCTTTTCACCTTAATGTAATAAGAAACGTGGGAAAAAGGCGTTAATTTAATTTTGTATTTTTTTAACGATCGGTTGCACGAAGATAAGGAATTTTTTTCCATCAGTCTGGCGCTGAGCAGGCAATTGAAAAAGAGATTTAAAATCTGAGCTTGCTCGGATTCGGCGGTGGCGGCGGCGGCGCTATCTTAGGAAAACTTTCTTTATACTCGAACCCTCCAGCCAATAATTAAAAGATCGAGTTACTAATGCCATTAAAGTTGAGTTTAAAAGTTCTAAAAGTTTGCTGGAAAAGGATGCAGTTTTTTTTCCTTCTCTTTTTTTGCGTTCGCTTTCTCACTCACTTCATGTTTGATTCTTTCGCGCTGTCTGGTACTCGAAAAGAATCTATTATAAAGTTTGTATTTATATAAAATTACCAAAGCACGAGTATAAAGAAAAGATAAAAGTTCAATCAACTATGAAAATACGCGAAATGATAACAGCTAAATAATGGCGTATTATTTGCGAAAATTTTTCAACAATTTCCATTTTCTTTATTTATGGGCCGAACGTAGCTGAAAGCTTATTTGGGGCAGGGCTTGGAAGGCGATGCGCTAATAAATTATTCGCTATATTATGGAATTAGCGTTGGTAATGGGAATTTGTCGCGTTTTCTCTGCATGTACAGTGTATAAAATTTTATATGTAATAGTTTTTATGAAATTAAAACTACTCGTAGTACTACGCGAATTACATAGTATTACGAATAGTCGGATTATTTATGACAGCGGAGTGCGGAATATTGCGGTACGAAATGTAGCCGGCGCGATGATTGCAATCGAAATGTTTGTGGGTTTTAGATGTGCTTTAATTAATGTCGCGTGAACTGATGAGTTTGTTTGAAATGCTGAATCGTGCTGAGTGCTGGTGTCGCCCCTTAGGCCTATATACCCTCCACCGACGGTCTATACACCTACGACTACATATACCATGATTAAATCTTGTAGATTGTGAGGTGTTTTCTGCGGTCGTGTTTTCACATGATTTATATACCTACCTGTTCGACTAATTTAATTATAAATAAAATTTTTATAGTTTTTATTTTCGGTGCAAAGTGGTCTTGAGGTACATGGTCGGATCAGTGGCGTATCTAAGGGAAAAGGCACAGTCAGCAAAATCTTCACGAATTTCTTGTACGAAAAAATTTCTCGCCTACAGGCTTTCAGAATTAGAATTTGAGAGAAATTCGATACCGATGGCGAAAAATTTTTCATTTTTAAAGACACGTTTACTTTTGAAATTTGCATCATTTTTCAAACGTTGCTCTTTTAATTTCATTCATTGTCAGTCACAAGAGGACACATGTGCTCGAGGATAACGAGGAAGAAATTTTAGTAATAATTGAGTGAGTGAATTATTTTTAAAAAATTAAAAAAAAATTAAAATTTCAATTTTACAAATTAAGCATTTTTGAAATTCATTTCTTGATATTTCTCTCATATCAGCCCGAGCAAAACGAAACGTGAGACTGAGAGAATTCGAATATCTTCATGATTAAAAAATACTCATCCTTCGACTCCCTGCTCTTAAAATTTTACAAAGTTTTTGCACTCGCATCGCTTGGGGTGCTCTTCGCTTCGTTCGGACCACGCCAGTGCTCGCCACACTGGTTTCTCCTTGTTTTCAATAGATGTGAAAGAAATTTGAAAAATTTCAACGCTAAATATTCAGCTTACGTTAAAACAACTTTACATAAATAGCTTTGACTTCAGTAATTGACATTTTTTTCCGCTTGATTTTCTTCTTTATATTGTTAAAAAATTACTGTTATGAGGTCCTAGAAGATCAATGAGATTATTTTCGGCCATATCTGATATTTATTCCTTCCCCTTTCCCCCTTCCAAGACTAAAAATTATTTACTCAGCTGGATGCCAACCAAAATTTGGCCAAACTTGAGGTCAAATTTTATATTTTTGAGCGGGGTTGACCTCGGGTCTTCAGTCAGTGGCTGAAATGGCGAAAATTGCTTGCTGTTAAACCATGTGATAGAGAATCAAAGGTTGTATAACATATCCAACATTTAGCTTCTTACATTGATAGAGAGAGGAAAAATAAGGGGGGTCCTCTTTTTTAATCTAAAAAAAAGTTCGTTCCATGCACATGTCCCCTCTAAATTCAGGTATCGCGGGTATGGACCATTAAGACGATTTTTAGCCATGCTAGACATTTATTTTTATTTTTTTAATTTTTTCCCCAAACATTAAAATTGTTCACTCCACTCGATACCGGCCAAAATCGCTCCAATTTGGTCAATGGGATCAGTTTGGCAGCGGATTAGATATATATGAGTGGGGATGAACTTGAATCAAAATTCAGTTATACTCGAATTTAAGTGGAGGGGGTGCTGAGAGGTCAAAAACGAAAAAATTGTCCCTTTTTAAACCAATTTATAGAGAATCAAAAGTTGTATCATATCAAAAAATCAACCTCCTAAGTCAGTTAGGAGAGGAGATATAGGGGGGGTGTTCCCCCTTTTTGACCTTGAAAAAGGGCTGTTCCTCCCTCTATCTCCCCACTAATTGAGCTACGAAGTTGAAATTTGGTATATACATTTAGTTGGGGCTCTAGATGTGCATTTTGGGAGTTCCGACTTTTTAGTTCCATTGCACCCCTTCCTCTTCACAGTCCTAATGAAAATCTATTTTGGGAAATGAAAAGGGTCAACGTACTCACCTGACGGGTCATATTATTTTTTTTTGAAATACAGAAAAACGGTGTTGCTGTAGCGTCTCTCCAAAAAAAACGCTTCATTTAAGTCATTTTGCAGGTACATATGAAATGCACTTTACCACTTTTCGGATAAATTCCATTTTGTTTGAAAATTTATCCAAAAAGTAGTGAAACGTATTTCATACGTACTTGCAAAGTGACCTGAGATTGGTATACTTGTAAAATTGGAGTCACTCTGCAGGTTCAAGGCCTGAAAATTATCATTTTCTATAAAGGATACCAGCTCTTCCAATTGTGCCTGGTTGTAATTTTCTTTGTCTCTTGTAGTACATGTTCTAGACCACCAGATGACATCATTAACTTGAAAATCTCAATATTTGTACTTGATCATGTCTGTTAAACAATTTATGGATTGAAATAATACAATTATGGTATATTTTATTCGCATAATTCATATAATTTTCGTGCTTTTCGAAAAAATTCAAATAATTACGGGAATTTTTCCGTCAAAACGATATAAAATATAATATTTATATTAAAAAAAAATTTCAAATTCTTATAAAACTTGGAAGAAATTTTGGTCTGTATTATTTCTCCATCATTAACTTTGAAAGCGAGGTTTGCATAAATAAGATAATATCCATGACGAAATCATTGAACTGAAAGCGGAGAAAAATTGTTGAAATAAAAATTGTATAATTTTTCTCGTCATTATTAAACTCAAAATTATTTACTCATTTTCTAAGAAATTGTGTAAAAAAATGTAAAAGGTGGTGCGTATTTTGTAAAAATGCCCTTAAAGAGTAACATAACAAGGCAAAATTATATCTGATGATCATATTAGATATAAATATGTGTAATAATTTCATTTTTTCAGGGGTTTCAATAAGCAGTACATATAGTGAAAGTAGTGAAAAAGTTGTAAAATCGAAAATATTTCAAAAGTCGTGAAAAATCAAAAAAAGTTTTCTTCGAGGAATTTGTTGTTTATTGAGTTTCAATCAGAATTGCCAACTCGGTTCGCCGCAAAAACATGTTATCAGACTTACTCAGAATTAGGGAGAGAACCTACATACTTGAAATAAAATGAGAAAAAAATTTCAAATCAGTTTGATGGGTGAGGTGCTCTATGGGAAGGGGAAGGGGGGGTCTAAGTCAGATCAGTAAAACATTTTCAGAGGTTGAGCGAAAGTAGTTGAAAAGTTCTGAGTTATATTCATTAAAATTCACTCAATTTCCGATAATAAAAATATTTTAAAAACTCAATTTTTTTAATTCAAATTTTTAAATTTTTTTGTAAAAGTGGAGTTAAATTTATTTTGCAAAATTTGAATCTTTTAAAAATTTTTCACTTCAAATTTTTGAATTTTTTTGGTCAAGCTTTTAATTTTTTTCGTAAAATCAAAATTAAAAATTTTTTTAATTAAAATTTTTTAAATATTTTTTGTAAAGGCTAATTTCAGAAATTTTTTTGCTGAATTTAAAGTTTTAAAATTTTTTGAACTTCAAATCTTTAAACAATTTTTCAATTTGAATTTTTGATTTTTTTTAGTTTTAATCTTGAAATTTTGATTGTAAAATTCAAATTAAAAAAAATTTTCAACATGGAATTTTTGAATTAGATTTTTAAATTTTTTTCCATAAAAATTCGGATTTTTTTCGTAGAACTCCAAGTAAAAATGTTTTTAATCCAAATTTTTAAATTTTTTCAGAAAGTTTAAAATCATAACTTTTTTTGCATTTATTTTTTTTAAAAAAAATGTTTAATTCAAATTTAAAAATTTTTTTCAGTTTAAACTTGAAAATTTTGTTTGTAAAATACAAATTTTTTTCCATTTTACGTGCCAAAAAACTTTCAACTTGAAATTTTAAAATTTTTTTTGTAATAAATTTTTAATTTTTTTTTTCAAAATTGACAATTTTTTAATCAGATTTTTCATTTTTTTGGTTCAAAATTGGATTTTTTTGTAGAACTCAAATTAGACATTTTTTTAATTCAAATTTTTGAAATTTTTTAAAAAAGTTTTTGTTTTGTGGAAACTTAAAATTTTTTTGCAAAATTCAAATTGAAAAATTTTTATAATTTAATTTTTAGAATATTTTTGTAAACGTTGAATTTATTTTTAAATTTTTTCAAAGATCAAATTTTTAAATACTTTTTTTCAATTCAATTTTTGAATTTTTTCTAGTTTGAACTTTGCAATTTTTTTTTGTTAAAATCAAACTTTCAATTTGTTTTTTAAATCAAATTTCTTGAATCTTTTTTGTAAAAGTAGAATTCCTAAATTTTTTTTCGTCGCTGTCATATGCATGTACGCGTAAGGCCATTTGGTCTACCTGCTAAGGGGTGGAACTCACCAAAGATGAGTCTGACGTATCGATGAGTTTTTTTCTCAGCCTCCCTCTGTCCCTTCTACCGACGGGTGTGTTTCGGAGAACATGTTTCGGTGATCTTGTTTCCTCCATCCGTTCTTTCGTCGTTCTTCACATGAATTTCATTTCTGCCGTTGCAATTCCTCTTTTATCAGACTTTTTCAGTGTCCAAGTCTCGCATCCATATGTTATCATTGGTACTAATTGCCTATAAAATTCATTTTGAAGTTCAATTTTTTGAAAATTTTCTCAATTGGAATCTTCAAAACATTCTTTCCAATTCAAATTTTTGGATTTTTTTCTGTTCAAACTTGAATTTTTTTTTCTTTTAAATTTAAACTTTTTTTTTGTAAAATTTGAATTTTTGAAATTTTTCAACTTTTATAAAAGTATTAAACTCGAAGTTGAGTTTAAAAAATGGAAAAAATTTAGTAAACGGGGAATAAATGTCTACTGTGTCCTTGGAAGCTAATTCACACCTTTTGCGACTTCGACATTTGCAGATTTACAACAAAAGTTCCCCCTCACCCTGCAGCGAAGAAATATCCTAAAAAATAAATTAACCATATGTATGAGAGTGTGAAGGTTCTCATGATGCAATTGCTCGAGTAAGCAAGCTGGGAGAAGTTTGTTGTACAGTCGTACCCGACATTAACCCTATACGAGTATATACTTATTTTAAATGGCGAACGTGAACATATCCGCGTGAATACGTATTTGAGGAATTAAAATACTTATTATTTAGGTGGTAAAATATTCACAAAGCGTTGTGGTATCTTCGATTATTCGCAATCGTTGAACGCTTCAACGAATAAGTAATATCATACAAGACTGAACTTGGTAATGAATCGAAGAACAAGACACAACATTCGAATGGGTAAGGTATTAAAACTAAACCGCGTTACTGGTAAATTGTATTTTCTCAGACAAAATTACATTTCATTATGTTTAACGATTGAAAGAAATTGAAAAACGACAATTGCGCACTTTGTTAACGTTGCTGCAGTCAGCAAGACTTACTTTTGGCAAAAGGTGTACGAGACTCATCTACACATGTACACAGATCGTATAATTCGCATTAATTATTATCCAGGTTCGTGATGTTTTAATAAGAGCCGCGTATATTTGAGTAGAATTTCGTTAGTGTACGGTTAGGTTTTATTGTGTAAAAACTTTTCTTCGATGGTCTTGTTATTAATTAAAATGTTGGGTAATTTTACTGCAGATGTTAAAAGAGTAGGTTATAACTCGTTGACAAAGTTTCCAATCACTACGAAGCAATTCATTGTACACTCGTACTACATACGTAAGCGTTGCGTTGCATTGAATTTTTCATAAATAGTTAGTCTTACTGTATAAAGGCCTCTGAAGAAACAGCTGGGTGGGGGAGGGGAGGGGGGAGGAGGGGTTACTCGAGTGGAAAGTTTTTCACATCGTGGATGGTTGTTGGAATATCTCGAGGGATGTGAATGCGGATTTTAAGATATTTAGATTTTCCTTAACGCTGTAGTCTTAAAAAGACCAAGTTGGGTAATTTTCTTACGTTTTAAACAAAGAGTTTGTTTTAAATAAGGAAATCCGTCGACAAACTTGTGTGTTTGTTTTAATAATGAGAAGATTATATAAACATTTTGTAATATTTCTTCTACGTATATATCACGCGTTGTAGTGCCTGATTTGTTACGAAGACGATAAGGAAAGTTGAGACAAAGAGATCATCATTAAGAAAACGATTCGTAATTCTCGCGCAATTAAGCCGTTTCTTATACGAAAAACTGAGAATTTATCAATGTGAAATTTTAGTAAACCCTAATTGGTTACACTGATTTTTCGTAAAAGAGATAATCCCTATATTCGAACTACTCAAACGAGGTATAAAATGGTTCGGTTGCGTGTTAGCGATTCTTTCCTCTTCCTTCTTTTTTTCTTTTTTCTTTCCCTCTCCTCGATGAAATTGGAATCTGCGAAATTTCATTATTTGAACTTCAATTCGAACACGGAGAAATATTCCTAAGAGACTTTTCACATGTGCTGATAACGTCAAGAAAATTATTAGCACGTAAGTTTCGCGTATGAGGCTGTGTAACAATTTATATACGTATAATGCTCGTACATATCGAGCGAAATGAACCGATAAGTGACGCATACGTACTGTAAACCATTTATAGGAAGCGTTTATTAGAAATGTCGAATCGTTCGTTATATGTACGTCGTACTTACGTCTGTAGACGTAGGTATATGGGCACACAGGCACTAGGCAGCATTTATCCAACTGCCTTTCCAATACAGCAACCAACACTGAGAGCAGTTTGGCGTACGTTTTAATAGGTACTCGAAATTTGTAATAATTGCTTATACTTACTAAAGCGAAATGAAGTTAGCTAAACGCGTTATAATGGCTTACCAAATAGCTGGTTTATTTTTCAAACGACCTGTGCTGTGTGTGTGTGTGTGTGAGTGTGTGTGTGTGTGCAGAGTTATCAAAAGGATAAAATTGTTATCGAGTTAATATTACGTCTGTGGAAATTGAGGGTTGGGGCAGGGGGGGGGGAAATAATCGTTAATTTTTGATATATTTTTATTTAACCAACGTACTACAAATATTTACCGCATAGATATTTTGTACATCGATCGATACCGTACTATGCGGACTGTAAATTTAATTGAAATTTTTTCCATCATGGAGATTCCAATAGTTTTCTGTTACGTTTTACAAAAGTCTGACTTCGTTCGAAACAATGGTATTAAATTCAAAGAAATAATTTATTATTTTTAAGTGTTTTTTTTTTTTTTTACTTTTTCTATCACGAATTGGTAATCGATTTTTTTTTTACCCCTCAAGAATGGGATTTCGTCGTCGTCGAAATAAATTCAGTAACTTGATACGAAATGTAAATTCTTCAAACACTGGTGTTGATGGTGTGAAAGTAATTTGAAAAGTAGGTAGTTAGGGAACGTAGCGAGAAAGAAAAGGATAGTAGTAGTGTATGTAAATAGTATCACTGATTTAAGGCAAAAATTGATTATTTTTTGAATTGAGACGCATAACCTACGTACAAATAAATGTTAAATATCGATAAATTTTGCCAATCTATGAAAATTAAATTCAAAAATAAAATTAGATAATTTAGTTAGCGAGCATCGTACATCTATCTCTCGAATGGAAGAATGGAGACAAATGACCAATATTAATTTCTGAGCAGGTTGAGGTAGTAGTTATGCCAATATTTCTATACTGATTATTCTATTTTTAGTAACACTTCTTTCATACTAATTGAACTGCAACTTGAATCGACGGAGCAAATGTTGCTATTGAGAAACTGCATTCGTAATAAATTTTCAAATTTAAGAGTCATCAATTTTACGTTTTTTTGAAAAATAATTGGGGAGAGGGTGAGAATGAAAAGAAGGAGAAGCAGGTGTAGAAGTAAAAAAAGTCCGTGAAAGGAAGTCAAATAGACGTAATGAAAATTTAAGGTTTTTGATTCGACTCTGGATTTTCTCCAAATTTTGTTAGCGAACAATTTCAAAATTTATGCAAGAAATCAATTTTTTTCTAAGCTTTACGTATTAAGTTGGTGTATCTTAACCGACTATCTGAAGAAAAAAAAAGGTGTATTTTTTCCCTCGTTGGTGGGAGGGGGGGTGAGGAAGCCGTAAGGGGCACAAAATCATGTTTACAAAGAAAAAAAATTGTAAAATTTGAATTTTTTACAGATGAAAAATCTTGAAAAAATATTTTTATAATTTTATTATGTTGTCATCAGAAATTATGAAATTTTCTAATTTTAATTTGTTTACGATGAAAAAATTAAAAATACCCACGTGATTTTTCCATTCTGTTATATGAACTAAAAATAAAAACAAATAGCCAATTTTTTTTTGATCTCATGTGGCTCACACTTGCTTATTAATTGCTAAAAAAATTTTAAAAAGGATGAAACCGTTTCGATTTTTTATGCAAATTTTTAAACTTTAAATCATAGGAGGGGTTGGGGTAGAGGAAGAGTCAAGAGTCGAGTTTAAGACCCCAAATTTTTACCGTGTTCATTTATCATTATTTCAAAATTTTTTTCAATCGTAACCACCCCCCACCACCACTTTGGAAAAAAACAACAAAACTGAAAAATTGAACAAAATTTGGATCCTACAAGACCACTGTCACCAATTTTGCATGATTATGCTGGATCTGGCCTAATTTAAAATTCAGCTGGAATCGATGTGAATCAGGAAATCATGATGATAGAAAGATTTTTTCATCGATCAAGCATATGAAAATATCACTGGAAATGATCAGGTTTGTTTAAAAAATATTACTAAATTTTCAAATTCTGATGTCCTTGAACAAGGAGTAAGTAAAATAGTTTTCTATGTTCAACCATATTATCAAGAATTCTGATAAAATTATAATGGTAAGTGATTTTAATTCCAATGCTTTTAAGCGTGTCTATCTTACAATGTGATAGTGTGAGTTTATCATTTCATTTAAAATTCTTGAAACACAATAAATATGCCAACTCGAATGATGAATTCTTCAGTTACATATATACGGCAAAAAACTGTCAAAACGTATACTCTTTTCTTTTTTTTTCATTACATACCTATTGAATAAACTTATCATTCTAAAATGATTAATTTTATTGTGTATGTCATCATGGAGGTAAACAGGTAAGGATGAAAGCATTTTCAATTAATTCATATTTCATTTTTTCTCCCAATCAATGATCATAGATATCTTCATCTAAAATATTGTTTACAGCTTCCTAACAATGTGAATGCATTGCAAGAGATGGTCAAGAACCAGGCTGCTTTGCTCCAAGAAAAGAATGCTTTGCTCCAAGAAAAGGATGCTTTGCTCCAAGAAAAGAATGCTTTGCTCCAAGAAAAGAATGCTTTGCTCCAAGAAAATGAACAGAAAATGCTTCAGTTTTTTGATGTTGTCATACAACGAAATGGTAAGCAATACACCTTATTCAATGTACAGAAGTAGTAGCCATTATATATAGAATAGAAAGTTCATTCATACCTAAATTGTACGTACTATTTATGTTCGAATATTTTGAGAATGTGCGTCAATCAATAAATTAATTTATTCCTACGAAATGTTACCTTTCAGAACTAATTCCTGAGTGGCAGAAAGAAGAACTTAAACACAAAATGCTGAACATCCATAATGCGAAACGTTCAGAGTAAATCCAATTCATGTAGGTAATTCATCTTTTTAGTGAGAATTATTTATATAAGTTACCTACATAACTGAAGAAGGCATACCATACATCACTGACTGTACAATCCAATGGTAAAGATCTGTTTTCTACAATCCAATGGTAAAGATCTGTTTTCTAAGAAAACAGATCTTTACCATTGGATTGTACAGTCAGTGATGTATGGTATGCCTTTTTCAGTTATGTAGGTAGTGCCATACTACATCCATTCCTTGGTGTTCACTATGTGAAAATTATTTATATAAGTAAATATCAAGTTATAGGTTTGCCTATAACTCATAGCATACAATATTCAAAACAATATGTACCTGTTAAACTGTACACTTCTAGTCAGAGCTATCTACTCCTTGATAAACCACTACTAATTCCTTTTGCTTTTCTCCTCAAAAAAGCATTCTATAAAGGTACTACAATAAGGCATAAATTAAAAATAGAAAAAAAATATCGCGACAAAATTAATAAATTTTTTAGGATTATATGGCGTATTAATAAATAAAATATGTTACTGACTTCCTTTCTTTCTTATGTGGATTTCTGTTGCGTTTGATTGAGAATTTTCAATTATGTTTTTACCTCGTCGACCAAGTCGTCAACCACGTCGACTTAAATGTGGTCTTGGAAAATTACGGATATTTTATCGTATTTTAAGTTGTTGGCCAGAATGTGGCTCAGGAAAATGACGGATATTTTACCATGTCAACCTGGATTTATTCATTAGTTATTTTTTCGTCGATCAAGAATAATTACAGATATTTCAACTCGTCAACCAGTCGTTTACCACGTCGACCAGTTGTTATTTGTCGACTGAACGTCATCCATAATCATAATAATAATCACTGAACAGCAGTTTAGTCTTTATGTATGTACGAGTATAGATCGTGTAGGTATGAGTAGATACATACCTCATCCAGAACGAGAGATAACATGTGATTCAATGTAGGTAGATTGTCGAATTGAACCAAGGTCACTGTGCACGTGCTGTATACAGACTGAACTCGTCATTTGAATAATTAAATCATAGGTATGGAAATATTTTCCTACCTTAGTGGAATTTCAGTGGGGGATGATAGAGATGGGCGCTATCCATAGTACTATCGATAGTAATTTTTCCCACTATCGATAGTTTTGAAAGACTATCGATAGTTTTCGATAGTTTTTCAAAACTGCAATTTGCAATGCAAAGAATCATTTTTTATTCATTTTTTATTGTGTTTTTATATTACCAACAATATTCAACAATTTAAAACCCAAACTGATGTTGTTTATTTCATTATTAAATTGGTTTCAAAAAATTTTTATTCAAATCAAAAGTTCAAACTTTGACATGCAAATAAAAATCATCAAAAATAAGAAGTTTTAGTGGAAATTACGTTAGAAGTGCAAAATGGAATCACTAAAATAGAAAATTTAGTGGAAATTCCGCCAGATGTGCTTGAAATTTCAAAAAATAAAAACTATCGATAGTCAAAAACTGTCGATAGTGCCCATCTCTAGGGGATGACCATCCACCACTGGATTAATTAAATAATTACACCTTTACCTAATTTTATATATCTGACCTGATTGGAAATCATGGACGGAATTTGACATAGGGCGGGAAATATTTTCCTTCCTACATTTCACAGCAGGTATGCATGTACCCCTTGGAATTCCATAATGATAAATCTGACCTGATTAAAACATGTATTAAATCGTGGTCGGAATTTGTGACCATGTTAACTTTGACTCCAAATTTGTTTAATATAACATCGAGGGAATTTCCCGTGTTGGTTAAAGACGGAATCGAAATGTTCCCTCAAATAAGGGGAGTGTATTATAACATGTACAGAATTTCCGTACATGTCAGTAACAGTAGGAAAATCTCATGTCTGGTAGTCTAATTAACTTCTGTCCTAATCAGGTATGGGTAAGCTTTACACATTTGAAAATCATGATTTTCACAGGGAGGTAAACCACGAGAAGAACTATGATAAAATTCAATCAACCAATTTATGTGGGAGTAGCTATTTTAGACATTTCATTAAGACATTTCAAAAACCTTGATGTATGACTTTTATTACAGATTAAAAGAAAGATATGGAGATAAAATAAAATTATTATATACTGATACAGATTCATTAATTATATATATAAATACTAAAGATTTCTATAATGATATGAAAGATATAATTGATGAATTTGAT
>FIZR01013741.1:0-15425 GCA_900060175.1 Ferrisia virgata | reverse complement strand
ACCAAGATATGCAATTTTCTTTATAACAATAGAAAAAAAATAGAAATCTGAAAAGCAGAGGACGTTCCTATTAAAATTTAGTGCTCATACGTGGAGAGAATTTTTTTGAGGTGTCTACCAACCAGTTTTTCAGGGTACCAAGTGAAAAAAAAATAATCGTTTTTTTTGACCCACCCTACTCCACACATACTTCATAGAGCAGTCGATCACATTTGAAATATATTTATATCCGTTGTTTTTTCAAGAAAAAGTCAACCATACCAGTGGTTGTGTGCGAGTTGTAAATAGTGTTTTTTTAATTTGCGTTAATTCTTCTATTTTTTCCATTTTTATTAGTTCTTTGATGTAGCTTGTGTATGTAATACACTATCGTTACATAAAAAGCACGCACCTAATGATCTGCCATGATCGCATTGATTATGTCTGCTGCATTGTTCCATAGTGTTAAGATTTATATTTTAATTGTTTTTATAATTCGTGTGATAAGGATTTTGATTGGTTCGGGGGAATTGTTTAATGTTATCGGAGCGATATTGTTATCAGAGCAATAAGGCAGGATTGTGTTTTGTATGGTTGTGAACCTATCCATCCATCCGTTTGCCATCAGATTTTACTCCGCGAAAAAGTTCTTGATAGTCAGTCATATGAAGATATTTTATATAGGATACATCCATATCCACACCATCCATATGCCCTCTTCCCCGACCTTGGAGAGTACAAATTGAACAGTTGTGGTTCGTAATCTATGAACTGACTTCGGTCTTCACAAATCGTAAGGAAATTTAGTTCAAAACTCAACTTAGCGCTGGCCACAAAATTTGTCATTTTACAATTTGATAATTTCAAGGGGACACCCAACTTTTGAATTATTCTAGCAAACCGTCGTGTCGTTGGTTTCGAATCAGTTTCAGAAATCAAATCAAGACTATTCATCTGTTGAATTTTTCAACGATTAAGAATCAAATTCCAGCTAAATGGTAGATTGCTCAGCAAAGAATGAGTAGACGAAAAACGAATGAAAAAAAAAATAAATAAAAAGTGCAAAGACTCGACCAACATTTTATAAACACTATCACGTGTTTTGGAAAGTCAATTTATTTCCGTTAACCGAGGTGCAAAGTTGTATATCAAGAAAAGCGAGCGCTGTAGAAATTATTTTTACCTTTGCACGGTTATGGACCGCGCGCAGCGGTGAGTCGTATTTTATTCGTCCTCTCATTCTGTTTCATTCTACCCTGGCCCAGCATACAGAAGCAGTAATGTTTGTTTTTTGCCCTGATCCTCTCTGCCTTTGGTGTACTAACCCATAGCTCGATATGTGTGTGTACCAACCAATATAGTACGGCAGAGCTGCTAATACCATATACACACGAGTTTTATAGTATCATTGTAAATAATCCTTTTAAACTGGTAAACTTCATAACGACGAGCAACGCCGCCAACGAGGTCTTGCGAAAATCTAATTAAATAAGCACGACGAGGAACATTTTTTTCAAAGTAAACAGCTTCGGTAAGATTGTCTCGCTTCGTTATTTACACGTTTGATTTTTTTTTTGCCACTCTTCCTTTTTCAAGGGTCCACACCATTGGTACGAGGACGATGAGAAGGTAAAATAAAATACGTATACGAAAACCTAGGGCAGGAGTAAAAAGTTGAATTTTACAACGCGAATGTCAATAGAAATCTGTCGTAAATTTAAACGTCAAGCAAAGGGTACAAAACAGCTCTAATTTTTGTTTGAAAATGTTGATTTTGCCATGAAATTTGAAAGAAAGACCGATAGAGAAGAGGAATGTGAAGAGAAGTATATGTCGTCGAAAGTGTACTATACGGGTATTAGGTATGGACTTTTAGGATCTATCCTTGTGCAATACTTATTTTCATTGGTATTGAACTTTACCAATAGAGGCTGAAATGGGAGGTGCGAAAAACATTCGATTAATTTACATATCTGTACATACTTATTTGCATCACTTCTCGTTGTTATTATTTTGCATTTTCACTACAAAAATGAAAAAATTCTATGATGATAAGGTTACAAGCGCTGGTGATTTGATCGAAAAAATACCGCACTTTCACAATCATCGATAAAAACCATCTTCCAAGACACTTCACTTATTTCAATTTAATTTTTTACCTCCAAAAAAAATCAACTCTAATCAAAAAATGAAAAACTTCGATACTTAATACAATTACAACCAGCAGCAATGTCAACAAAAAAATACTGGGTAAGACTGACAATCACCGAAAAATATCTCTCTCCTCCTCCCTTGCCAGGTAAACTGCGGATAAACAATAAATATGTAAGTCTCCACTGCTAATTTGCGCGAAATTAAAACAAATTCGTTAACAATACCATGTATTACGAAAAATAACATTTTAAAAGCGAAATTAGAATTTTAACGTTATATTTTACAGTGAGAGACCAACTTATGACTGAATGAAAAAGATGAATGAAGACTAGATTAGAAACAGATAATGAATAACAACACGAATATGCAAGCCGTTAAAGTGAGCAAAAAGAGATGTGACAAAACATGAAAAATGGCATGAAAGATGAAAGACGTTATGATAAGATAATGAGGGTAGCGAATTATTACAAATATAATGAATCAATAAATTGGAAATTATCAAGCAATGAAATTTATAATTTTAAAAATTATTTTATCTGTGTACATTAATACAATAGAGAATTTTTTCAACTCTTTTCTTTATCACAACTACAACTGATAAAAAAATAAAACTCGCCACGCCGCTAAAACGACCAATAGAACATAGTGTTCCACACTTGCCCAATTAATGGAATGTTCTATAAAGTGTTCTATATAAACCCTATTACTATTCCTATTTAAATTACTTCTACTGTAAGTGGAATGAGAACGAGTTGAATGGTAAAAATACTCGCGTAATTTAATTCATTTCGAATCAATTTAACTCTTGCGAAAAGAAAAATGGTCGCGATTTATAAAAATATTAAAATATTAGCATAAAACTTGCCAATCATCATCGAATTATAATATTTGTTTCCGCAAAGAAAAAGAAAAGTTACTTTGGTATTTCCACCAGGAATAGCACAACAGATAGAATAAAGGAGCCGGGGAGGAGGTGCAAAGTTGCAAACTCATTCACTCTCTCTGTCTCTCTAGGAAAAAAACATACTCCAAGTCACCGCTAAACAGATGAAAAAAAAAGATAAGATGATGTATGAAGGAATTTTTCTTTCGAATGGAAATCTCCCTCTCTTTTGGTCACCCCTTTCATATTCGTCTCGATTCTTAAATCATTTCGTCGGAAAAAGTTTTGGCGTATAGCGGTAAGTTTTCTAGTCGAAAGTTGACGAGAAAGTTTTTAAATTTAATTTTATTTGAAATATAAAATTTCATCGCGCAAATAAACTCTGGTAATTAACGAGCTTGGGCTTGCCAAGTGTAGCAGTTTTTCCATCTGCCAGACAAATTTCAATAAATTTCATTTTAGATGGTCGACATTAGCTGCAATCTTAGTCTATTATCCATCCACTTTTTTTTTTTTTTGGAAAACCAAAAAATACGCATAGTGCAAGCAAAAGAAGGGCGATAATTTTGCAAAATTTTGTTGTTGGGGTATGAGAAAGTTAGTATTTTGACGTATTTCCAAACTCTTAAGGGGGTGAAACAGAAGCAGTTTTCGATGAATAATACTACAGCATTTAGCATAGAAGTTGAACAACTAACAGTAGTAAATGGGATGGTATGGAACACTTGTGAGACCAGGTGTACTGTATGGGTCAGTATGAGCACTTTTGAGACGAGTTGTACAGTGTATTATTTTCGTGTAGAATTGAATGTTGGTAGATAAGATTTTGTGGTATCAGGGCGTCGCGTGTGCAGATATGATTATAAAATGTTGATAAGTTTTTAATAGTGATGTAATTAGTTTGTGATTTTAGGTGTTGCCGATTCGTATGTAGCGCATGTTATGTGATAAGGAAATGTTGATAAATTTTTTATGAAGTACCTAGGTGTCGCAGAGTTGTAACATAGCACATGTTACATACGTATTGTATTATGATTTTAGTTCATTGATAAGGATATTTCGATGTCACGATTTCTACCAAAAAAAAAAATTCAATAAAATATAGTGTGATAAATTCATTAATATTCAAAGACAAAAATGTAAAATGTTTTATCTTATTAAAATGGGGAATAGTGTAAGTTAAAAACAATAAGATAATTTTTATAATGTTAATATGTAAATTGAGTAAGTAGTGCTCTTCAAAAAATAATAATATATATAGTACATCAAAGGTTTAAAATTAAAATTTCGTAACAATAACCAATGGAATTCCAGGAGGTATTGTGGATTTTATACGATTCATTTCGGTTCGATATCTCTGTATATCAACGATTTGGCAATATCTGAAAATTACCATTTTCTTGTATAAATGGTAATTTTTGAACACCTAAGTTGTTAGTGCATCGTCGATTAATTGTGATAAAACTGTTTCATATTCCAAAATTTCCGAAACTCATGCCTCAACTGTATAGGAAACCTGGTTGTAATTATTGTTACATGAAACTGACACTATGCACCTGTTATCTTCCCTACCAACAATTACAATGCCGATTGATAACATACCCTGAAAAAAAAACAAATATAGGATTAAATTTAAGTAATACTTATGCTACTTTTTATTACTTTTGATCCATTTTGTTTGCGTTATCTAAAAAAATAAAAACAAAATAAAATTTTTAATGAGCACTACTACCCTCCTGCATCTTAATCTATATCCTCCATACTATCATCACTGTCGTTCAAATTGGGGAATGATATTCCAGGGCACTCACAACCGTATATCCCAAAATCTCTTTTTACGATTTTTGATATGGGAAATGTTTTTTACCAGGTGGTAATCTCGAGATGCTTGTAAAAGATGGTAGTGTATCACACTACTAAGCATATTTAAGTCTACAAGTTTAGTAGTAAGAGTTCTACTAGAGCAGGAAAATGATGCAACATTCATAATAGAAGTTGATGGTGTATCTTTAACAGGGTTATAAACAGTGGAAGGAGGAGAGAGGTATTGACCAGTGAAGATGGCGGTGTATTATAAATGGTAGTTTTGGTAAGGTTTTCTCCAGTACCAACAGGTGTAGATGGGAGGTGTATCATAAACCACAGTACAGGAATTATTTTCTTCCGACAACGTAGGAACAGGTGTGGGGGAAGCCATTGAGCGAACTTAAAATTGCGTTAAAAAATAATGCGGTAAAAAATTAGTTGAAAAATTAAAGCAATAGAAAAATAATTTTTTACTTATTGTGTAACTGAAGATGGGAAGAATGACAGTTGAAGAAAAAGTTGAGCAGACGTAAACTACACACAACAGCTTAAGATAAAGTTCAAGCAGACATAAAGTATACACAACTAAACCGGTCAATCTAGAAATCATATGAAAATGGTTTAAATTACGAGTATACATCCAGTAACTAGGAAAAAATTATACAAAATAAACTGCATTTGAGATACTGAAAAAGAGCAGATTGTGAAAAACCCCCAAAAAAGTTATCATTATGAAAAAATATTCTTACACATGGTGTTTCTTCTTAAAATCATCATTAGAATCTACAAAATTTTCAATTCCTTAGCTTTTTTTAATAGTGATGTTCGTACTATCAGCAACAGCTTTCAAAATCTCAAAAACTGTATGTGTCAATCTGATGTCATACTATTTGTGAAATCAGATCCCAAGGAACCCTGTTGTGTTTGATATCTTGTCTGGTTTGTTGTATCATCACTATAGTCCTCCAGGGAAGTAATCGTGGTCACATTCTTAAAAATTCATTTACAGTACTTTAATGTATTCATAGAGACAGATGCATCGAACATTGCTACATTCTTAAAGTAAAGGGTTTTGATTCATTCAGTCACTATGATGACGTCACAAGCTGATGAGAATTCAGCGCTGAGGCCTTTTACCATGAGTAATGTTGGTAAAATATGCTCGAAAACGAACAAAATAAACCAAGTGTGGTCAATTGTGCGTTGAAAATGGCTAAATATGCGAAATTATGCGTGATAGGAATGCTCAATAGGAAAATGTTTTTGCATACATATCCGGTCCTTGATAAAAATATGTAACAAGACGCAGCTTGAAATGCATGTGCATGGATATCAAGGTTCCGAAATGGTACCAATGCAGTTATCAAAACAAAGTTTGCGGCACACAGCTTCTATAACTCCTCTCTACATCCATGTCAAATTACATGTTTCCAGCACCCTTCCTTCCTAATCGAAAAAAGTATGCTTAAATTGCGGGTGGTGCACAAGACTTTTACTTCTTAACATGTATAAGCTTATTCTTATTTTGGATACGATTGCAAATTAAATCATTTCCTTGCTTATGGTATTATATTTAGTTCTTGTTCGATTAACTGAAAAAAAAATGATGTTTCAAAATTCAAAAGTTGGCTGTTCTTATTCGCAATCCTGAAAAAAAAGGGAAAAAATATATTAAAAAATTAAGAACATTTATCAAATTACCAAAAGCATCATTTTCATCTAATGTAATTTCTTTTTCTCCAAATTGTCAAAATTTGGAAAACGTTTTGATATCAATATTGAATAATGAAAATAAAAAAGATGACAACAATCAAAATTGTCATTTCAAATGTGATAAAGCAAAGGTGAAAAATTGTCAAAAAGATTGAATGATTATCAATTGATTAAAACATTGTTTTCATCTGATATAATTTTTTTATTTTCTCCAATTTGTTGAAATTTGGAAGACATTTTGATATCAGTGATGAAAAATGAAAATGAGAAAGATGATAATATTCGCAATTTCCATTTTAAGTGTGATGAGACAAAGGATAAAAAATCTGAATAAAAGATTGTCAAAGTAATGAATTATTATTAATTTACTAAAAGCATATTATTTGCTTCAGATGTAATTGCTTTCTTTCCTCCAATTTGTCAAAATTTAGAAAACATTTTGATATCAATGATAATGAAGAAGACAAATTAAAAAAAAAAGTGTTACCTACCAATTTTCTGAAAAAATATAAATAAAAAGAATTACTAGTATTTTTCAATGGTGTAATCTTTCTATGGAGCCGGTTCATTGACTTATATATTTTCAATTCATAGGGGTAAATTATCCAGCCATGTTTTTGCTACGATTCCATATTATGATGGTTGCCTGATTAAAGCATTGTTATGTATTACCAAAGAGATTTTTGTCTATAATGCAAAGAATACTCCAATTTTTGGGAAGTATTTTTCACCAAATTTCTGTATTGTTGACAATTTCGGCAGAATTTATGATTTTGCCAAATTAATGACCGTCTTTTGTGGCATGGCATAGTGGTTAAACCACGGCTCACTAGACGAGGGGTCGTAGGTTCAAATCCCTCTACGAGAAAAACGTACGTGTGATGCACTTCGTGCACTTAACAACTGTTTACGCTTACGTTCTGAGCACTACCAGTTACAACAGAGACAATTAGATAGCACGTTATCTATTATCAGAATCAAAAAGCTTGTAACTGGTTCGAGCGCCTGCTTGTGGCCCATTGCTGAACTCAGGGTTGTAAAAACCCGGCTAGTGATGCGGTGAGTTACCTGTAGATAGCGTAAAAAACAGCGGAAAACTACTACGCGAAAGCTCGATAAAGACCTCTTAGAAACCATCCTGATACTATAGTTAAAGAGAACACATTCCTGTTAGCCTTACCCACTTGGGTGTATCAAGGATGGCAGCATGGTCGATTTCAGGCAACTTGTGACCTATTTGATGAGTTGAAATGTATGTATTGCATACTAGGACCATATGTATTAGTTTGGAGATAACACCAACGATAATTCATCTTCTCGAATCGCGAACATAGTGCTGATATTTTCCTCATATGTTTAGAAAGTAGTCTTGGTCAAGTTCTTTGTTTTTTGAGTTATTATTGAGGGCAATGAAATTTAAAAAAAAAGCGCATAGATAAGAATTAACTGTCGTACAGGCCAGAAAAATGGAGGAAAGGGAATTATTATGTCTGTGGCAATTTTATGAAAAGATGCTGGAGGCTGAAATATTTTGTAGCAAAATAAGAAAAGATGCCGAAGGTCACAATTTGTTGGATGAATTTTACTGGTTACAATTGACAAAAAAAAATAAGATGCTGAAAGTTGTAATCTTCATTCAAGTTTTAAAAAAGTAGTAAATATGCCAAAGGTCGCAATTTTATCAATAATTTTAATTTAAAAGAAATTCAATTTGCTCTTTGAACAGCTGGAAAAATTGTTTGGAAAATATAGTCTTAAGACAGGTTCCTTATTTTTTGTATTATTACAGAAGGCAATGAAATCCAAAAAGAAAAATGTAAATATGAATGATAATAATACAAAAAAAGGGATAATTTTTCATGTTCATTAGAAAAAATGAAAGAGAGGGAATTATTACATTGTGGAAATTTTGCGAAAGATGCTAGGGGTCACAATTTTTTTTGGATAATTTTTATCTGAATGAAAAAATTAATAAACGTGGCAAAAATTACAATTGAAAAAATAAGGAATCAAGATGCCAGAAGTCATGCTGTATTCTATAAACTTCATTCGAATTAAAAAAAATTAATGAAGGTAACAAATGCAGCAGTTCAATAATTTCAATTAAAAAAAAATTAAATTTACTCTTTGAACTGTCTGAAAAATTATTTAAAAATTAAAGATGAAATGCAAGAGAAAAAAAAACGAAAAAGGTGGTACTCAAATGTCACATTTTTCATTAAGAAGTAAAAGTCTCGCATATTTTAAATATTTACAATTTTTTCTGCCATGTGTGGACTAGTCACGTAAAAATTTCAGCAAAATTCTCATCTCAACTTATTCAACTAGATCCCACGTGAATAAAATGTTTCACCTGACCATCCCTTATCTTTCAGTTTGCATTAGTCGAGGCAAAAGTTGACTTGAGAAACGAAAAATAAGTATAAACGACGATGATTTATTTTTTCAACGAGTTGCAGACACGCAACGTTTCTTCTTCTTTTCAATATGCAAATACAATTAGAAACAGTAAAGTATTTTTCGCTAACCCATTAATAATTTATAAACACAAACGTTCTGGTATTTTAGCCCGTTTTCATTTTCACTACTTACTGCCGTGGGTTCCTAGCGATGTAATGTGGAGAAGAGAGGAACAAAAAAAAAAAAATTTCCCCGAATCGTATTTTATCTCGTGTTTTCACGCTCAGATTATGAAAAAGTTATTTAAAACTTATCTCCATCTTTCCCTATCGAATGATAAAAGTTTTATGAAATTTCTAATATTTGAAGAACGCCAAAGAAAACTTGGCGTAAAGAAAAAAAAAACACGACAGAGCCGCGAAGCGTGGTTGCAGTTCTTTTATTTTTTTTGCCTCCTTCTTCTTGTTACTCTTTCAGTAGGAATACAAGAGAAGAAAAACCTTATAACGTCTTCGATGTAGTATTTTTACAAAAAATATATTAATTTCGGAAATTAGTTTTCTTTCTATACTTTTTTGCATTTTTTTCTTGTACTTCCGTCGTTCTTATTTTATATTTTTTTCTCTCTTCCATGCTTATTCCTCGATTTTCTGCCAAGCAACACCCGAATTAACCCCGCGTTATGCGTTTGTGAAAACATTTCGCACGTAGAATTTTATATAGACTTTACTTTTTCGTATATTTTCTCCTTTACTTTATCTACCATATGAGTGCGCATGCATCCATCGTGATGAAAATTCAATGTAGGTAATCAGATGTGTAAGTAGAATTTCTCAACGCCTAGTTTAAAATTTTTTAAACGCTTATGACCGCGAATTATTGGCATGGTAAACAGACATAAAATCGATGCCTTTGAGAACAGGACCACTATGTCCACCTAGCCTAATTTTGAGAAAATCAAAAAAGAAGTTTTTGACTGTGCATTACCTTTCCGAGTCTTTTTTTTTTTTAATATTTGAAAAAATCAATAATCTTTCCCAGAATAAATTTCTAAAAAATACTTGATCCAGAAAAGTGAACATAGCACTTCATTGTCCCACCCCATTCTACGACATACCAGCTTTTCAATGTTACTTTTGTGGGGTAAAGATGCTTTTTAAAAATTGTCAAAAATAATAATCAGTCAACAAACTTGTTCATTTTTGAAATTTTATGTTTAAAACTACAAAAAATGTCAAATTATTTCACACAATCACAGGTTTGGTGATGAAAGTTTCAACCTTCTTCATAATCTTCATCCGGATTAAGTTGTTCAATGTATTTTATTAGGCAACTACCTATCTCAGAGCTACCCTTTTTACCTTCAGTTTCATCCCATGTATAACAAAAACTTTTCCTTCTGTGGTCATACACCTTAAAATTATGCATTGTCAATTTTCGTTTACAGTATATTTGAGAATCTGCCACAACGGGTCAGCAGCATAAGATATTGTTTTTGCTCGAACTAGAATCCTTTTCAATCAAAATTTCTGAAAACCTTTTTACCCAAATTTGACCCTTATTTCAACCCATTTCATAAACATTTCATCTTCAGTAAAAATATTATGCCTACTGGCAAAAACTTTAGTTTTTCAGGGTTATAACATAGATACCCATTTTAAGTGTAACCTACAAAAGCGCATCTCACACTTTTGAGAGACATTTTATGTTCTCGCAATTCATCAATTTTTGAAAACACAGTGCAACCAAACACCTTCAAATGGGAATAATCAATCTGTCTTTGACATTCTACATCACTTACACTCTGCAACCAAATCTCAGCTGGAATACATTCATCATTCATAGGCGATCTATTTTTCGTATATGCAACACATGCAACCCATGCAACCGCCTCAGTCCAAAAAAAATTATTCCAACCCATTATCAATTAACATAGACCTTGCCTTTTCATTTGAAGATTGATTCATACATTCAGCTTTTTCATTTTGCTCAGAATTTCTTGCAACTGTATACTCAATTTGAATTCCTTCCTTAAAATCAGTAGAAGTGTATTTATTAAGGCTTGTGCCTAACAAAAAGAAACAACACATAAAACATACAACAATGTAATGAATACGTGCTCATAAAAAATGAGAGAGCAAAACTGGGTACAATGATGGATAGAATTGATAATAGGCGAGATCAGCTCTTGCACCAATACATATTTTACCTCGATTATTGAGACACGTTAGTATTTCTCTAATTTTTTCCTTTTTTTTTTCGTAAGTCACAAAACTATAAATGGATTACAAATTGCAAACATCACATCGAACAAATGAAAATTGTATACAATATTGCATGTACCTACTAATGTAGCAAAAAAAATTACATCAATCCAATAGAAGCTCAATGCTTCGAAAAAGACAGGATGTCAGCTATCTGATCTTTCAAGGAAACATAATTTACCAATATATTACCTTTTTCAATCACATCATTAATGAAACTATACTTAATGTCAATTGTGTTTTGATCTTCGGTTATTATCTTGATTATAAAAGTAAACTATGGCGTTTTCACTATCGTCGGAAAATTTGACATCAGTTTTAACTCCCCAGTCCCAATATATATTCAGCCTAACTCTAGGATGGTGATACTGTCTAGTCTTATCAAACACCAAGACACAACGTCCCCATTCAAAATTTGTCCATTTTTGACTTCTCTTCCCACCATAAATAAATAGCTGGAACGAGATTTTCTGTCAATGATATCACTCCCAAAATCTGCATCTGCATAGCCACATACATCTAAACTCGAATTTCTAACTTGACTATACACAGATTTCAAATCAATAGTCCCACATAAATATCTGAGCACTCAATTTGCATAACTATACACTTCTTCTGTTGGTGTGTTTTGAAATTGACTTTAAAAATATACCGCAAATAAGATATCTGGTATAGTCATGTTGGCAATATATGTTAATTAAAGAGATGATTGACAACGACAAAAACGATTTTTATTTTTTAATCGTTCATACATATGTTAGATTTATATATATATATATATAAAAGGCGAAGGGTGCTTAATAAGCAATAGTTGTCGTATCATCGATCATGTAAGACATTTTGCCTTCTCAGTACTCCCCCTCAAAATGTTTGACATATGTAGACTAATTCCTTCCATATGCTTCTTAAATAATGCATTCGGTAGACTTTTTGTGAAAACATCTGTTACACCTTGCACGTGTAAAATTTGATATTGATAAGAGAAATATTGCAGCAGAAGAAATATATTTTGTAGTGCAATACCAATTACCATACTTATCTGTGTTTATATTTGATCCACAGTCTGGTAGCCATACGTGGTTTCAGATAACAAAAAAAAAGAACACTTAAACATCTTATTTTAAAATTTGGGGGTAAACTATACAACCTGGGAATATAACTGAGTACACATACATCGTTGAAATCACCACTTATCCCCAAATAATTTGGTCTAGGATCATGATTGTAATGTAGCGACCATCTTGAACAAAATTTGTGCCACACTTCTTCCATAATGTGCTCAGCACCTGGAACGAAATGTTTTGGAGGGGCTATTCTCCCCATTACCCTGGCAAAACAAACGTGGCATCGGAATTTCATTATGTAGAAACTTTCGGCTATACGATTTAAGATTTGCGTGGTGGTAAAAACTTGTTATTTTTCTTCACAGTACCAATTACCTCGCGAGCTTTCTTTTCTCAATTGCAAGAAACGCTGGTGACATACCATTTTCCTATACCTATAAGGTTCCAGAGATAAGTAATAGTGACTCGCCACACAATATTGCTGTTCAATGATTTCCAGGGAAGAGTTTAACCAATATTGTATTGTCAATTTCATCTTTAAAAAATCCTTGGGATGAATAATTGCTCGCTTACCATTGAATGTATTGATAATGTCTTCCAGAGACATTTCCGGCAATGACTTTTTTATTACACCTTCCACCTTTTACACTGCTTTTCTTCAATGTATAATCAATAGTAAGTGGGCAGCCTAGGACACTTTTCAGGACAGTATAAGTTGGGCGAGTTCAAGACACTTCTTTTATCTGGCACGCGTTCGAGTTTATCAGGTACGAATTAAAAAATTTTCTCTGTAATCAGCATAGATAGGTAATATCAAGTTTCTCGCTCGCTATCGAATGTTGAGATAAGATAAATATTGAAAACTTTCAGGTACATATACAAAATATTTCAACTATCAATTTATTTCATTGATTACCATAGCAGGTCTGTTAACAATGTAGGTGAACTATATTTTGAAGTATTAATAACTTTCATATGTTATCGTAAGGTGTGGGAGTTCTTCGGTATTTTTTAATTTTTAATTTCTTTCATGATAGCGAGTGCAAGTTTTATCAGCTAAGGTTGTTATTACCGTTGATGTATTCATGTTTGATTGGAGTGAAGTTACATAGAGATATAGCGAAGAGAAAAATTATTCGTTCATTTTTATTTTTGATGCGAAAATGTATACTTACAGAGAGATGAGCAAGCAAGTGTTGAAGTTTAGTAGTGTAATAAAAGAAAAAAATGTATAATGTGCACACACATGTATTAAAAAATAACAAATTTTACGAATGTTCGCAGAAGGGTAATAGATTTAACATAGGTAGTGTAAAAAGGTGAAAAATACTTGGGAGGCCAAAAAGTATATATTTACAGTTTATGAGACATTTATTTTATTAAATACTAAGCATAGCTCATTTACAGTTGGTGTTGGAAGACCAGAGCTCTGGCATGGGCGAATACCTGAAACTAAAAGTATATTGCGCATGACGTAATCATGCACGATCCCTAAACCTAGTTTTGATTTCAGCGTATCTCTTTTGCAGGGCACATCCCGCATCTGGAAGAAAAAAAGAATTCAAAAAATCAATGAAAAAAATAACTATGAATAAATGAGTAATTTAAAATCTTACCTTCAAAAAAATCAATGAAAAAAATAACTATGAATAAATGAGTAATTTAAAATCTTACCTTCAAAAAAATCAATGAAAAAAATAACTATGAATAAATGAGTAATTTAAAATCTTACCTTCAAAAAAATCAATGAAAAAAATAACTATGAATAAATGAGTAATTTAAAATCTTACCTTCAAAAAAATCAATGAAAAAAATAACTATGAATAAATGAGTAATTTAAAATCTTACCTTCATTGTGTCATGTGTGAACCTAATCTAAAAATAAAAAATAAAAGATGCTATACTACCATGTACCTACTACCTGCTTACACCTAATTTTTGGTAGCTGATTTTGGAAACGAAACTAACACCATTCTACCATTTTTGGTTTCCTTAAACCCATCCACCCTAAAAAATTTGACTGTTTGTTTGAATACTTCGAACTGCTCCGGCTTTTCTACAAAAAAATTATAGAAACGTGAGGGCAATGCCGTTCTCAGCGTATCATCCTCCAAATACAAATAAATACCAGAGTAAACGCAATGGTCAACCTAGTATCACGCTTCACAATTTTACTCACTGTAAAAATTTTACCCACATCTAATTTCGACACACTAATAAATTCAGGTAGGAAATCACCACTACCTAATGTATGAAAGTCTGTTGGTGGTGAATTCACAACAGGAGTACTAGCAGTGGCAATGTTCAAATCAGTGGTAGAAGGATGAGATGAAGAAGCCATTTTTGAGAAATTTTTTTAAAAATTAGCCAAAAAATATGATGAAAAATGAAAAAAAAATAATTTATACTTACAGAGAGATGACCAAGCAAGTGAAAGGTAGATTTAGGTACAATGATGGTAGTAGTAGTAAAAAAAAAAGACATCGAAAACGAGACAGATTTAAAAATTAAATGAAACGAATTGATATCATTGGTGTATATATACTAGAAATGTAAAAGAAAAAAACGTCAGATTTTCAGGGAGGAGAGTAGTTTATTAAAAAGTTTGATTAATCAGTTTTAATTAACTTGAATTTGATAACAAGTGAATAAATGCATTTAAGGTAATGATTAAATCTACCATAGAAATTGATAATTAAAAATATAATTATTTAACTTAGATTGGATAGCCAAAGGGAAATGTATCAAAAGTGGGAGAAATTATTCTTTTATGAAATAAAAAACCAAAAGTGTTAACCTCTTTCATTTATTAGTTTTTTTGTGGTCGGTTCGAGTTGAGAACTTTCAACTTTCACACATTCCAACTCCCCATCAATCATTTGAGCGAGTATTTCTTGTCAAAATACACCATAGAATCAGTGTCACAATATATCAAATCTTCACCTGATAAATCCAATGTAGGATACAATCTCAACCTAGTGTGAGCTGTTGTGAAAATAGCTATAAGAACATTTGTGTTGAAACGATTTTCAATTATTAGTTCCTTAATACGATAAGAAACCTGAAGAATATCAGGTGTGAGTGCTACAATATTTACATCAGTTAATAGTAGTAATAGGGCGGATATGGTACACAATGTATTTTTCTAAGTTAAAAACTGCC
>FIZR01013740.1:0-20185 GCA_900060175.1 Ferrisia virgata | reverse complement strand
TATTCGAGAATTGATAAATGCGAGTTGGTGAATAGTTGAGCGACAGGGTCGGAATCCGCATTGAGAGGGAGAAAGTTTGTGTTCTTCTTCAAGAGTCCATAAGAGTGTATAGTCCATGTAATTTGTTTAGGTATACTGAAAGAGAGTGTTGAGCCCGCGTCTTACAAACGTTTGCCGCTGGCTCTCGCGACGTGATAGAAATATCACGCGGAACATAACGTTACTGCACAACGTGCCCTTTTCAAGCTCATTTCAAAGCGTTTCAATTAATTTTCGTCAAAAATATGTAATAACCTTTTGTATTGGAAATTTGACCAGCTATATTTTTTGATCCAACTTTTTTTCTGTATCGCGTTTAGGAACAAAGGTAGGCAAAGTTATTGGTAAAAACCCTGTTTTTGAGACACAAATATGGATATTGGGAGAGAAGTACATCTACAATTCTGCAAAAAAAAATTTAAACCATCAATTTTTCCATTATTTTGTAATTTTTTGCGCCAATTCGACTAGACTATTTTACTCACGAATAGAAAAATAAAGGTCAATTTCACGATATGGACATTGCGATCGCAATGCTTTACAATTACGTTAGGTACTAAAATATTAAACGAAAGACGGACAAAGCTACAATGAAATAAACAAATTCACAATTAATTACTCCCCCTACGCAGCCCACAGCATCACCCTTTTATTCAATATAAGGCCAACTTGTACACCGCCGCATGAAATTCAATACAAAATTAAAGATTATCTCGAACGTATCAAAAAGTACCCTTCATCACTGGGTCAGATAATCCTGAAATCATAATCGAAAAAGAAGAGGAGAGAGAAAAAAAACGCCAAACGACGATCCCTGCAGAGAAAATCGTAGCCTACAACGAATGTAGGCGAAGAATAGAGAGGAAAACCGAGCTAAGCGAACGAACAAAGACTGAGTAAAGTTGGACCGAGCGAGATATGAAAGAAGAGAATTTACACGACGGATTAACGAGTTTGAATTAAAATGCGACTGATTTACAATAGACAGCGTCGTGACGCACGTGCGAGTCGACCACTTTTATACACAACGAAACGTTGAGAACATGTGTATACAAAAATGCATCTGCCAATGATATTATTGTTGACTAGCAGCCATAACTAAACTGTACATCACGTCGGGGTTGAATCGAGCGTGAATCAACAAAAGCTCCGAAAGCTGCGTCCTGTATGCGACGGTGGGTGCATCCAGCCTGCTGCTATAGGGTGCTTCGTTAATGCCATAATGATGGTTGTATTAGAAAAAAAAAGCCAAATCTACATACTACGCTACGTACCAATTGTACATTCATTCGTGCCATTTTAAATATCGCACGGATAGCTTTTCAACGTCGCGTTGTACGTGCGTCGGTGGTAATTTCAACGAAATACGGAGATGAAAACATTTTTTAGAACACTTCACATTACAAGTACTCGTTATGTTTGGTTACCTGAGCTGTACCAGTCGAATAGCGTATTGTAATTCGAGTTGCAAATAAAACTTTCAATGCTCACGTAATACGTACCTCATTATTGTTCCAAAAAAAATCTCCACCGGAGCTAAATATTTTTTAAAAAACATAAACACGTCAACCAACATAATTGGTCTCGAATTAAAAATCATACGCTTACATTCGTTTCCATAAATAATCTGTGTACTATGAGGCATGTACATGAGTTTTCACAAGGCACAGCAGGAGGAAAAGTGACAATAATCAAACGATCCATCATTCAGATATCAATTGTAAGTAATTTCAGATCTCAGATAATTTAATACGTTTCATACTAAATACACACATAGGCTACCTATCATTAATCTCATAATCTTTTGCTTAACCCATCACGACGAAAGTGTCAACTGAAATAATATCCATCATTTGACCAATTGACCTTTACATACCATTCAAAAAGGCGATTGGGGAGCTACAATATTGTTCATTGTTTCCACGCAATTATTTCGTCCACGTCGAATCAAATGATCTTCCTCATGGATTCCAATAACATACCCTAACAATTTCTAAATAGATGACCAACAATACAGTGGTAATTCACTGCCTTAAATCTTATGATACAGCAACACAAACCACACCAGTTCGAACGGTTATCCTAAAATTGATGGAAGGTTGGCGCAAAAAGGTCTGATGATGCTGCGGGAGGGGGGGACTTAATCCGATTCTCCTCTGCTTACATTTTCTAAATTTTTACCAATTTGAAGGTCACTATGAAGTACGAGGGAGTCGGATTGAAAAATTAAATTCATATTCAATCTAAGCAGTGTCGAATTAGTAAAAATCGATTTGAAACACACAGTTTTATTCAATTTTTCATTTTTATAATAAGGAGGGGGCACTCAGGCGAGGGATCGAAAAAAATAAGCGAATATTCAAGCTCAGCGACCTCAAATTAACAACAATCGATGGGTCAATTCATTTTTCCAATTTTTTTGAATTTTGACCAAACTAAAAAAGTGCGGGGGGGAGATTAGAGGGATCAGATAAAAAAAATGAGTTGATATTCAAACTCAACGTATTCAAATTAGTAAGAATTGATACGTCACTTTATTTTTTTCATTTTTTTAAATTTGATTCAAAATTGAGGACTTGTGATGTGCTGACCTCATTTAGAAAATTGATTGATTCATACAAACAGAAAAAGATCTCTTGATAGTAATTTTTTCAGATTTTCAAATGTTAGCTTCAAATCTATACACCTAATTTATCGTGAAAAAATAAGCTTTCAAAGAGTAGTAAAAGCGCAGGGGAGGGAGGGGGTAATCCCTCACCCAGAGCGATTTTTCTCAATTAAAAACTAATTTCCATACACGAAAAAACGGTAAAATTCAGTAATTAGAGCCTGAAAATGCATCAAAAGACCAATTTTTTGACCTCTAATTTTCAAAATTTTGCAAAATCTTCGCCTTAGCCGCAGGCCCGTACCCAGTATCAATTAGTAGGGGATGCTGACTGAATGCTAAAGGATGCTGGTAAATATTCTACAGCGACATCATACCCTTTAGAGATAAAAAAGCTCAAAAAAATATATATTTCTAAGCCCTTAAATTGATTTCTCCGCTTCTGATGGCTTCTACCTCTATTGCCTTCTTTTAGGAAATACCCTGATAATTGTCCTTCAAAAGAAAAATCAGTGTTATCAAGGGTCACAGAAATATTCCACAAAGCAAAGTACTAAGCGATAAAAATTTGCTGTATTGACGAAATTTTCCCAAGTTATGCCCAACTCAGCTCTAGCATCCCCTTGCACCCCTCTGGCTACAGCCCTGCTTCTCCCTCGCTTTGCTGGCGTTATATATTTTCCCATTTTCAGGAAAAATTTTCAGCAAATCCTCCCTCCACCCTTCTACAGAAGCCAGGTATTGTTAAACCACCGAGCCTTCATTTCAAAATTTAGACCATTAATTCCAAGCCTACTCTGCATTATCTACAAAACCGTACAAAATGATTCATCTCAAGTCTAACCAAGCTTGAAATATGAGCCATCAATTGACAAAAAATCGCGATTCTTCAAAAACTGCAAGGGCCAACCTCTCCCCCATCGATACCTGAAAGGTTAAGGCCAAAACGACGGCGATTTATTCATCAGATTGCTGACAGAGAATTGTAAAAAAAATTTGAGCGAAATCGAAAGACCTCAGCTACTTTTTTGATAGTTTTGATATGGGATGAACCAGTTATTTCAGTATGTTTATTTCAAATGACCACAAACCAGAAAAAAAATTCCCTCGTACTCAAAACTTACCTCCAAATTATCGAAAAATCTGAAAAGTGGGGGTACAGAAGAATCGAATTAAAAATGTAAGTTGATATTTGGTCTCAGCAGCGCCAAATTAGTAAGAATCGATATACTACACATTATTTTAATCATTTAATAGCATTTTCCCATTTCTCTGACGGTTGGGGGGGGGGGTACTACGAGGACAGATCCAAAAAATAAGTAAATATTCGGGGGGGGGGGGGGGGGTACTACGAGGACAGATCCAAAAAATAAGTAAATATTCATGCTCAGCGACCTCAAATTAGAAACAATAGATATGTAAATCCATTTTTACAATTTTTTTGATTTTGACCACATTGAGGAGACTGGTGGGGGCGTTTAGAGGGGTCAGATCAAAAAAATAAGTCAATAATCAAACTCAGCATCATCGAATTTGATTTTTTCGGAATTTTGACCACAATTGAGAACCCCTGTACCACCAAGAGTATTGAGATCACATTTTGAAAATTAATTGGTTGAGATAAAGCATAAAACGTTCTGTTCATGGTCATTTTCCCAGATTTTAAATAATACTCTTTCAATCTTTATGCATTATGATAAGTTGAGCTTTTTTTTCAAAAGTTCAACTTTCAGCTTTCAAACTTTTAAAGATCAATTTTGAAACTCCTTCAAAGTACCAACAAAACTGCACAAATAGATTTATCCTAAGTCTAACCAATCTCAATGTATGGACTTTCGAAGCTGAGCTATTTAACAAAAAATCGTGATTGCTCGAAAATTGTACCCCTCCCTCCACCCATGAAGGGTTACGGCTGAAAGCACAGTAATTTTTTTCGCTGAACCATTGAGAGAAACTTGCAAAAAATTTTGAACAAAATTGAAACACCAAAGTTACATTTTGGGTCCTGAGTCCTTTTGACATGGACCACCTCTAATCGCAAGCTAAAATGAAAAAAAAAATGGAACACCCTAGGATAAAACCAATTACAAAAATCCGATGTATAACAAATTTTAATTCCAATAAAATGAACGTCTTTTTCTTCACACACGCACACACACAAAAGAAACTAGTACATAAACCCTATGAAATGTAAAATTCAGACTTTGATTAAAAAATAAATATCACATATATCGCAAGACTGCATTTCACATTCCATCGTAAGCAGGTCCACCGCCTCCTTCAGGTACAACCCAGTTAATATTCTGAGTGGGATCTTTAATATCACAGGTTTTACAATGAATACAATTTTGTGCATTTATCTGCAGCCTTTCGCCACTACCATCTTCTAATGGTACGTATTCGTAGACTCCTGAAACGAAATTTTTTTCTCTTTTAATCCAGTATTGTCTAGAAAGTTGGTAAATTTCGTTAGGTATATTTAAACAAAGCATCTCATTCTTTGGTCGGCCAACGCGTTTTTCAGAGTAAAGTAGTCTTTTGTTTTGAAGCTTCGCTCGTACGGTACGGTACGGTACGGTACGGTACCACGCTTTTAATTTGATTTTATTCGCGTTCACTTAACGACATAATTACTGTTTTCGCTACGATTTCTTTGTATCAAGTTTTATGTTTGGGACGCATTAGGTACCTTTTTGGCGAATTTGACCACGTTCCTTCTTTTTTCAATTTTCGCGAAATTTCCAAGTTGTTTGCTCATTTTAACACGCGAACTATTTTAACACGATTAAAATCCAGCTAAAAGGGTCAGACTCGTGAAGACGAATTGTATTTGTATAGGTAGCATTATATTGAGTTGGCTTTAACGATAATTCAGAGATATGACGATTTGAGAAATATATTGCGGATTTTCGTAATCATCTTCGATATTAAATACTCGTAAATCAACAAATCAAAATTTTCCGATACGAAGCATCCGAATATGCTTTCAACTGCCACAGAAGTCATGAAAAACAAGATAGATATTGACATAGATCTATAGTACACATAGAGCAGAATTCAATGTGCCCACTTAAACCCCCACTTTTCATCAGGCATTTAAAAATTGAACAAATGAGCAGTTTCAAAATTTCGATCCAATCAGCAATCCAAGTGCCAGACTTGGTAGACTAAAATGTTCCCTATAAATTTAGTCATATACACATTATGCCTATCTTCGTTATTGAAGGGACAGCATTTGTTAGAATTTTATAAGCCCCTTCAAATAATCCAGGTAGGCAAATTTCGTACATAACCGAAAATGTTGCAAAAGTTGCCTACTACAGAGTTCACTATTAAAAATCAAGACTTGGACAAATTTTTTGCTTTCAAAATTTTACATTGCCCCAATTCCACCCCCCCTCCTTCATATAAAATTTTGTCCAAGTCTTCGTTTTGAATAGTGGACCTTGTAGTAAGCAACATTTGCAACACTTTTGGTTATATACAAAATTTGCCTATCTGGATTATTTGAAGGGGCTTATAAAATTCAAACGAATGCTGCCCCTGAAATAACGAAGATAGGCAAAATATGTACATGACAAAATTTGTAAGAAAAATTTTTGTCTACAAGATCTAGCACTTGGATTGATGATTGTATCGAAATTTTTGAATCGCTTGAATTCGCCTGTAGGTGCACTCCGGATCTTTGTCAATATCTGTTTCGATTTCGCTGACTCCTACGGCAAGTTGATTCTTACTCTATGGCAAATCACAACGAATAATCGAATCAACAAACATTTTATCAAAGTATAGAAATCAGCACATCGCGTATTTTTTTTTCACAATCGACGACGAACAAAAGTTACAAAATTAATCGAAGTACGAGAAAATCATAAATCAGTGTTTCATTCCATCGAGTCGAATTTAATATCCCTAGAGCATGCAATTTCATCAATATCACTAAAGAAATAATCAAATAACGTACCAGCTGGGCAAAATCTTCCTTCGGGCCCATCGTAAAGTTTCAAATTTACATCAACTGGAACTTCATCATTTTTCAAAGTCAAATGGGCAGGCTGATCACCTTCGTGATTGGTTCCGGTTAACGCTACCGATGACAATAAATCGAAACTAACCACTCCATCAGGTTTGGGGTACTCAATCGGGGTACATTCGGAAGCTGGCTTCAGCCTTTCGTTATCGGGTTCTTTAGAAATGAAAAAAAAAAAATTAATGAAAATTAAAACCTTGATTTACAAATTAGTGCAGTCGCAAATGGCCAAAAATGAGTTGCTGTGAGATCTAAATGTTGGAAGCAATTTTATGATTGATAATTTAACAGCTTTCGACTCCTATCACTGTGGTAACCAACCCCCTTCATCACATATGATGGTAGAGTAGTGTCTGATCGAAATTCCGCACATAACTCGAAGTATTTCTGGTACTTCAAGCTACAAATTTTATTTGAGAAAGTTTTTGATACCGGCTATGAGTGAGGAAATGGGGGTGTTACTCAGAAAAGAGGATGGCTCCTCGAGAGAGGTAGGTCGGAAAAATAGCACTCAAGTTAAATTTGCTCTTCGGTCGTCTGAAAACGGAAAACAATCATGGAATTGCTTTTACCATTTAAATCGCACGGATTTCTCTTTGCGACTACACTAAATACCTAATAAGATATTACGAAAAATATACGAACTTCCTAATTTAAACGTCCACGGCTCGATACCTTTAGCGATAATACTAAGACCTGAGTAAAATATTCCACCCCATAATCCAAGACTGGTATGGAAAGATGGTCTAACATTTCGTACTTGTTTTAATTCTTTCCATATCCAACTGGAACGAATCAGTTCTTCGTACTGCGTCGGTTCGATACCTTATGAAATAAACTCGAGGTAAGACTTTCTTCCAATTAATCAATTAATAGATTAATAATAATTTCAACTTGTTTGCACTTCATTTACCGGCAGTGGGAGATGATTTTTCACTGGATAATTCACTAAACGCTGCTTCTGCTGCCAGCATTCCGGATTTCATGGCGTTATGAGTACCTTTTATTTTGGGTACGTTTAAAAATCCTGCTGTGCAACCGATCAAGCAACCGCCCGGAAAAGTTAGCTTAGGTATAGCTTGGAATCCGCCTTCGTTTAAAGCTCTGGCACCGTAAGAGATTCTAAAATAAAATTTTAAATATTATTTAAGACAGTCAGATCTTATTTATCATTTACAAAGACGCTTTTAATACCTCGTACCACCTTCTAAGGTGGATTTTATGGAAGGATGGTGCTTAAATCTCTGGAATTCTTTGAACGGGCTCAAATAAGGATTCGAATAATCTAATCCAATAACAAAACCGACCGCTATCAATGGTGATGGTTCGTTCAAGTGATACAGAAATGATCCTCCGTAAGTATTTTTATCCTGGAAAAAAGAACGAAATGATTATTATTATTTTATGAAAATTATAGTAAGATAAATATTTAAACAGCCAAGTTAATACTAAATACAAAGTGATTGAAAAATTGAATGTACAAGAAGGGATGATAATTTTGCAGGATAAATCATGTTGTATAAGTTGCAGATACCCACTTTTGTAGGAGAAAATCATTTCGTATAATTTCAATCATTCTGTAGGATATTTTAGTAAATATTTCTTAAGCTGGAAAAATGAAATTTAAGTTTTCTACACAAACTCACTGGCACATATTCAACTTAGTAATACAGAAATATCGATCTTTTAACTCGCTAAACCCAACGTATATTGAACTGTTTTATTTATTTTTACCAAAGTATCACACCACTTACGAATCACCAAGAATAATTCCATTAAAATATTCATTTTAATTTTCATTTGTGGACGTACTCGAGAGGAAAGCTAAGTATAATGCAAATATTGACGTCAGTAAACATTTTATTAGACTTTTACGGTGTCAGTGTTCAGTATTCATTTTTCAAAGGATCTCATTACTCGCACTTTGGATTTTTAAAAAATACATATAGGATCCGAAATTTACGAGGTAAGCCTAAACATAGTATCGTTTGTATTTTTCTTTCAGTCGAATTACGAAAATAATTTTGAAAATATTTTCGTATATTTTAGGACACTAATGGAGCACGTTCTATCGGGACAATCTTCACGAACTAATTTTAAAATCAAAGATACAAGTATCTTTTCACTTAGCAGTCTATTGGCTTTATTTCCTTTTAATCAGAATCGCGAACTGAGGTTCAAATGTATCTCATTATTTTACAGTATAATTTTACTTTCAATTTTAATGCTTTCGCTGTTTTTGCACGTTGAAAAAATACAACGAACCGAGACGAGCAATACGAATATTCTGCTTTACGCTGGATACGCGTTAATGAATACAGCTTTCAGTATCATTTGTATTATAGCGCCGATTATTAATCGAGGATCCATTAAAGCGATTATAGAAGGTAATTAAAACAAAATAACGTTGGTTTTTCGGTTAATACGCGATTATTAAATCAAATATTTTATTGCCATCTACGTGACAGGTTTCTCCGACGCAGACGCTATTATCGCACATTTACAACCTGATTTTAAAATTAAAGGTATTCAAAAACGACAAAGTATCCAGGCAATTTTCACCGTAGCTGTTTCGGTGTTATTTATATTCGTTTACTTCAAAGCCACCGAAGAGAACGTTTTCCCATCCTTTACCTATCTGGAATTTTACATTTTACCGGTTACTTGGTTGATTGTATTTCAAATGGATTATTTTATGATTCATTTACGCGAACGATTCATTTTGATAAATACGCAACTGGAGAATGCGCTGCAAGAGAATGACACTTCGAAATACTCGAACGTGATACAAGTTATTTCAAATTTGGATGTGTACAGTTTGAATAAAATAAACCACGTGCATTTTACGTTGTACAAGATTTCTACGCAGATTAATAACGTTTACGGGGCCCAATTTATGCTTATGATACCGAGAGTGATATTTTTTTGCGTGCTACCGGTCCATTACAATATCGTTACGGCTTTGGTACGTGATTCAAACGATCATTCGCCTCAATTATGGACTCATGTGTTTACCCTCATGTACATCGTGCTACTAACTTCTCCGGTGATTTACGTCGTAAATGTGGCATCCAATACTGTTAATCAGGTTTGCTCATTTCGGATGATAAAATACATACGCAGGATTAAAATAGAAATCTTAATATCGGTATTTTTCTTCTCTCTTAAGGCGAAGCGAATTCATGTTTTAATACATGATTTGATCGATGAAGATCAAGAAGAGCTGATCGAATACGAGGTAAAACATATCTACTCAAATTTAAAAACAAAAAAAAACGATTAAAATTAACCTTTTCTTAAATTATTATTTTAGTTGTTGATATTTTCAATACAACTACTACACCGTCATATTGATTTTTCGGTGCATGAATTTTTCAGTTTGAAGCCATCATTAACTACAGCCGTAAGAAGAATCGATTCATTTTTCTAAGCTTCAAAACTCATAATTTTTAGCTTACTCTCTCCTCTATTTCATTAAAAATATATTTAAAAAAAAAATAATTTTCATGTTTGAATTCTTTTTTAGATGATCGAATTAATCATCACCTACGTCATCATCTTGCTACAGTTTCAAGACACTTTAGCTTCAATTTCGCCAATCCAGTTACTTCTGAGACCAATACACATGGTAGATACGATATTCAACAATGATTTACTGTCGTCAACTACATCGACGTATCAATACACAGAATTAACGTCGCTGATGTTTTACAACTACACCACCTCTGACCTTTTGCAATAGACAATTAAGGCATTTCAATAATTTACGAAATGATTTTCGAACCAGACAAATGGCTCAAAACATATCGAATGTTTTGAAAAAAGGACAAAGCAACGGAGTATAATATCTCAATGATATTAAAATCAAACCAAAACAATGCCAGCTATTCGGAGAGAAACAAGTATAGAAACATTATGTACGAGATTATAACAGCGAAATATTGATAAAACCATTATTTCCCTTCGTTATCAAATTACTGGTAGAGTCTTATCTCTACTTCAAATTATTTACAACACAATACATCAACGCAGATGAATTATTTAATTTCTCATACACTTACCAAAGGCCAGCCAATGGTATGCTCCACTCTGCCAGGTTTATGTTTATTCGGATCAATTTCCCACACTTCTTTAATACCAATACCATAAGACTGCGGTTCAGCTTGCTCTCTGAGGTTGAATTTTTGTTCGAGTTGCTTCGTTAAATGACCACGACATCCTTCAGCAAAAATCGTTATTTTTGCATGCAATTCCATACCACGAGCGAATGTATCCTTTAAAAACCATATTTTCGTTATAGGTTTGTCGTAACAATTAACAACGTTAAAAAAAATCTACAAATTTTACAACCAATGCATTGACTTATATTTGTAATACCGAGCCAATACATTGTAGTGTCGTTTTTGGCACATGGTGATTTTTTTGTAATGGTCTGCGCAGCGTTTCAAAATAAACAAAGGCCAAGTCGTGAAACAGGTAAAATTATAAAATTACAAGTTCTATGTAAAATAAAAAACATGATCGTACTTTTGGTGATCCATCCTTAGCAATTCCTACATCACCGGTAGCTACTCCTTTAACCGAACCATCTTCGTGATATAAAATTTCAGCAGCCGCACAACCAGGATATATTTCTACTCCTAACTGTTCAGCTTGTTCGCCGAGCCACTTAACAAAATGGCCAAGCCTAACAATATAATTTCCATGATTATACATTGGTAATCCTATAACAATATCACATTTCCTTAATACGACGCTCAAATTAAAGATAACTCCAATACATAAAATTCAAACCAACCTGGGAAAACGGGCACATTATAACGTTTCGATTCAGTCAAATATGCGAAACTATCTTCCAGAACAGGTGTTTTCAATGGCGTATCAAGTTCTTTCCAATTTGGAAATAGTTCATCTAAGGCTCGAGTTTCGATAACAGCACCGGATAAAATATGGCCACCTGTAAAACGATAATATGATTTACTCCGATATCGGAAAATTAATCCGAAACTTTGCAACCAAATTTACTTACTAACTTCGGAAGCTTTTTCTACAACGCATATTCTATAATCTTTATTAAACTCGTTACACAACTGTTTCAAACGAATAGCAGCTGATAGGCCAGATGGACCTCCTCCGACAATAACAACATCAGCTGCATCTTCGTATCTTTCCATTTCGACATCTTAAAACACAAAATGATTCGTTTCTGAAACCCGATCGACAATACAACGCTAAATTACAACAAACCTTTCCATCTTGGATCGTTATCTCTGGGTTTTATGGTATAATGAGTAGTGATGGTTCTTTGCGTCGTATGCCAATATTTGCGAGAAAATCGGGCGATTATTTTTCCTGTAATTGCAAACATATTCAGACTGTGTGATTAATAAAAACACTTGTAGAAGAATCGAATGTAAAAGCTTAGGGTATCTGAGTAGTAATATTTTACCTGTAGACAGCATCTTTTTGATGGATGAATGTCACCTTTGTTAGTACATTTTAAAACTTGACTTGTATATCTGAAACGTAAAAAATTAAGTGACAAACACTTTAGCTTGTTGCTCATAAGGTTGTGAAACGAATTTGTCATGAAACAGGCCAACTCGCTGTTACAAGTTTAGAAAAAAACAGTTTTGATAACAAGGCTAAACAAGGTTGTAACTTGTAAATATGCAAGGTTACGAACCACTTGATGACGTCAATAGACTACATGACGTCACGTAGACGTAAATTCACTTTTTTATTTTATTTTTAAAACGCAGATTTCACAGGAAAATTCGAGAAAAGCAGTGGAAATTGGCACTAGCATCAGTTTATTTAGGTAAATTGAGAATATTTTGTACTCGATGTTGTTTTTTATCGTCTTACCTAAAGAAAATGTATTTTCTACTTCTCAACATTTGAATTTTTGGGTACATCGTTGATCTTACTCGATTCTTTTCAGCGAATATGATTCCCCAATTTTCCAAGTACCTCATGAGTAATAAAGGTATGAAAAAATTACCGTATTACACTTGCCAAGTGCAAGGAACCATTAGTAATTTAGTTCTTGGTTAAATCTACAAGAAGTAGAACCCTTCTAAGTTCTAACACAGTAAAAGTTTTAAAATGGGTTTAAAGTGGTTTAAAATTATTACAAAAATATTTTATAAAACACAATACATTTGTACCGTTTCAATAGAAATTTATGCACTACAATAGAAGTTATTTCAAATATTCAAATCATTTTAATAGTGCTTAAAAAATGATAAATAATTTTTTGAAAGATCAAATTTTTCTTACATGTTCGATAAAAGTTGAAGATGAAAATATATTTCGAAGAGAATTATTTGTTGGGAATTCAGTGAAAGTTGTGAAACATTAGCATGCTTCAATTGGAGCAAAATTTGAGAATAAAACCTCTCGTAAAAAATAAGATAACTAGTTTGATCTTATTTCAGAGAAAATTTGAATACACTAAGTACAGATAACACTTTGAGACCATTTTTTTTTTTTCGAACATTAGAATCCTACCTGATAAAAATAAAGAACAGACTGCTGGAGATTCAACACAAATAATTAAAGAAGGGATTAATTTTTTCCAAACGAAGAATGCGCTATAAAGTTCTTTACAAAAATTAATAAACAATAATAAGTACTTATTTAGTGGAAATGAACTCAAGGAATATAACCAGCGGTATAGTAAGTTTCTGATTTGAATTCGAGGAATATATGCAGGTAGTATTATTCTTTAAGCAGTGAATTGTGTGATTTTGATAATTTGTAATATAAATAATTTGAACTTTGCTTCATACGAAACACTAAAGAAAACATTTATACAAATCAATACAACGAGAAATGGAATATTTTTTTGAACTACCTGACACAAAGAATTAATGACCTGTATGTTATCTCGAAAAAAATATAATTTCTCCTCAAATACCAGCGATAAACAAAACAAGTCATTGAAATCGTATAAAAATGGTTAATCTAAAATGCCTAAATAAATAATACGAATACAGCATACAGTAAGTCGAAATGAACTTCTTGCACCATTCCATACATACTGTTACTCTTCCTCCTACCCAACCATAGTCTATCAAGCCCACTATTCATAATATCCTGACTTTTCTTTTGACAATAACATGACTAACTGAAATCAGACTAAAAAACAAAACAGGGAAACTACATGACTCATATCAACGTACGACCAGTTCAAAGGTGAGTCCTAGGCTGATGATAAATTCGAGAACAATAATCGTCAAAAACTGAGACTGACAACAACGAAAAAAAAAAAAAAGCAAAGCGCTATAAAAACGTCATCGTAGTGTTACGTAATAAAGCGGTTTTGTGCATAAATTTTCTCAACTCTCTTGAGTCACGCTTTGTGTGTTTCATAGTCTGATTCAGTCTTAGTTGTACTGTTCGAGCTGAACGTTCTTCGTACCTTCGTTGCGCGTTTAACCTACTTTGGGTTTATGTACGATGATCGAAGTGTTATCGAAGTATTAAAGTGAAATTTATTTTTTTTAAATATTTGAAAATTTTCTATTAAAAATGACCGAAACGGTTACAGTGCCTAAGACTTTATTCGATCCGATGTTGGATTCGAAATTTAATTCGAAATCCGAAGAAATGTGCGGTGATGTGATATTAGAAGGACCAGGAACTCAAAGAAGGTACGTTCATATCAAAGTATATCGCACTTCTTTGGAGCATTTCGCCGTTGTATATCCGCTAAAAAGGCATAGCAAACCTTTGGGTATAATTAATCTAAGAAATACCTGCATTACTCCGACATCACTGGGCAACAAGGTTGGATTCACCATTAATCAAAAAATGTTCGATGTTGCCACCAGCGTCACTTTGTTCTGTGAGTCGTCTACGTTGCCCGCATGGATTAGCTCGTTTACAAGTAGAAGTTCGCCGAACCTTATACACCAGACATCATTACCGATTGTTAAAGAGGAAGAATCCGACTAGAATAGTATGTACCACGAATCTGTAACAATAAAGGTAACATTTTCGTCGGGTACATCTTCGAGTAATACGATGAAATTTACATTAAAATATCAGACAGAGCAGTACGAAAAGGTAACCGTTTTTATTGCCGCCGGTGCCATCGCATGACGAGAATATCATTTAAATTTTTTTTCGTGGCCAGGCAAGAAGAAAAAAATTTCGAGAACTTCATGCGAGACGATGGAAAAATTATGCAACAAGTGTAATGGAAAATTTTACCTGAAATTTTCAAATTAATGTACTTCTATCTGAGTACCTACCTAGTAATGGGTAAAGGTGTACCTTACATCTATTTTTTATTGTTCTTATCAATGACGTCATTTTTTATACTAAGATAGGTACACGTGACAAATGGTCTAATTCTGTAAATTTATGATTTTTTTTTTTTTTTTGGTAACCTCAGCTTATCATATATTTTGAACAACGTTTTTCATTCTTTTATAATTACATCGTCGAAATAATTTTTTTCGGTTGTTTTAAACCAGTTAGAAAAATGAATCACGTTGAAAGCTCATGAGAAAAAATGCACTGAACCGGTTACCTACCTACCGACTAAATATAAAAATAAATTATCAAGTATGAATCATGGCTCGTTAAATTTTGACATGGAATCACAACTGGTTTACGAAATTAGATACACTTAAATACTTCGGTACCTAATCCAAATCATTGTATTAAAACTGTATCGAATAAAAATAAATCTAGGTTTACGAAGTAAACAAAAAAAAAAAAGTAGGTAGGTCTAGGTAGCTAGCTACCTAAATTAAACCTATCAGTTGGAGTTCTTCAAGATACAGTTATTTAGCTATATAAGGTCATCTAATCAAATTAAAAAAACACAAACCACCGTTTATTTTACAATATCTAAATTATCAACAGATTGGGGTATACCACAATTGAATACCTAAAAGGATACGGTATATTTTTCGACTTGATTATCCAATTCATAAATTAATGACGCGTGCAAGGTTGATTCTACTATTTGTGAAATTTTACCCGAAAAAAATTCCATTTACCGGAGATAGTCTCATACAGTATTAAAAATTTGTTAATTAACCAGTCAACGAATACCTAATAAACATAGAAAATTCCTAGCTTACGCTAAAATACAAAGAAAAAAAATGTTAATTTTGGCGAATAACACATCTCATCAACGTGCCATTTTTATTTTCCTTTTTGGTGACTGATACGTAGGTACATTTTGCTGTTTTAAATACGAAAATAATTTTTTCGAATAAATAATTAGGTAAGGTACCTTCGTGCAAGAACTTATGCAAATTAGATGTAAACAATTAACGCGCCATTGATAATTTAAACCATCTAATAAAACGCGTGTATTAATTCCATCGGTGTTTGAAAATCTCATCAAAATAAGATTAATAAGGCACAAACCAAGGTTTTTTTTTATTCCGCGTGTGTATCGAAATTTAATTTAATACGTTTATGTTTTGTTGTCGATTGTTTGTTGTTTTTTAATTAATAAAAAATTCGAGCTTTTACCAACGTAAAAATAAAGACCATATTTTATGAGGAAATTTCCCCTGTAGAAAAATTTTATAGACGAGCATCGTTGGAAATTTTCATTTGTACTTACATGTGTTTTTTTTTTGTACTGATTTAATAAGATTTAAGGTGTTTTTTTTTTAAGAAAAAAAAAAAAGTTTTATGTTCCTACGTAGAATTAGAATGGTTTTGTTGTATTATAGATATGTGTATAGAGGTAAATACAATATCAAAATTACGTGTTTGTAAAGTGAAATGAGAAATAAAAAAATCTTTTACATATGATCGCTTCGCTTTCTTTTAATTTATCATCCAACAGTCGAAATGATTAAATCTTGATTTATACAGCGATAATTTTTACGAGTACTCTTTATAGGTCATGTTTATAGTAACGGAGGTGTAGAGGAAGGAAAGGTTTTAATTTGAATTTTTTTTTTTACTATCGTTCACTGCGCTGATTATGAAAATTTTTTACCTCATTAATTTTCCATAAAAAAAAAATATGAGTAACTTAATAATAGCTCTTATGAAAAACAACAAAAATAACAATGCACAAATACAATAACATATTGTTTTCTTTTCTTCGATTGAATGGTGCACCATGCACCTATTTCAAAATTTCGTACAGCTTTGTAATTTATTCATTCAATAGGTACTCGGTTAGTAAATCAATAAAATAGATTTAGTAAGGTAAAATGATGAAACATGATAATGAAAATCGGATTAAAATTGAAATAATGTGCATAAGATTTTTTTTTTTTCTTTGAATAATATAGAAATATTTTTGATTAAAGAAAATTGAAATTGAGCTAATTCTAAAATGAAAAAAAAACTTCGCTTCGCGATGTTTTCCTGTTGTCCATGTCCCTAATTCGTTCTAGAGGTTTTGAATACATCGTATCGATATTTTAGAATGGTACACTTTTAGTTTCCTGCATTTCCTGCCGCCAACATAAATTACTACGGCTTGGAATATAAATTTGGAAAGAAGCATAGGTACACTTTTGAATAGATGGCCGACATTTAAATCTCTTCGTCATCGTAGTGTAAAAATCGACGGTGAAAAAGATTACCATAGAAATGCATTAAGACAGCCGAAATTTATCGTTAAATTCAGAAAAAATCGGAAAAAATCTACTTTTTGGGACTGCAGCCAGGATCCATTTCAGCATGAAAAGTTGAGAACCCAAAAAGGTATACCCCGCATATCTCCCCCAACCTGTGAACAACGTTTCAAATCGCTAGCTCAATTAGGGCTACCTGTAGAGGTGAGCAATTAATCGAAAACGTTGCAAAAATGGGTTTATAGACCTGTAATGGGATTGATTGAGGGTAGTGAGTCAAGACCCCCCCTCCCGAGGCACGCCCTAGGTACCACCGTCAACTACCTACCAAGTTTAAACTCTCTGGGTGAATTAGTACGACCTGCACAGACAAGTAATCGTCAAAATGGACCAAATGAACGATTTCTTGGCCCTTAATCGACGTAGGCTATTCATTTTCGAATATATCATAGCTCTTTCAGTTTCCTATCAATTGGTAATGAAACTTTTTCAATTTTCCATTTTTCATTTCCTCTCACTCTTATCCTCAAAAATGGACACCCTCAATTTGGACAATGAACCATTCAACTTTTGATAAAAAAAAAAATGAATTGACGGTGAAAAAAGATTTCCATGGAAAAGTATTACAATTATCCATATTTATCCTTGAATTCGGGAAAAATTGGAAAAATTCCGTTTCCGGTGCTGTAGAAGGGGTTCATTTGGACAGGAATGGTCGAGACCTCCAAAAGGCACACCCTGCATATCTCCTTGACCTGTGTACAAAGCTTCAATGCGCTAGCTCAATTAGGGCGACCTGTAAAGCTGAGCCATTAATCGAAAACGTTGCAAAAATGAGACCTGGAATGGGATTGATTGGGGGTGGTGAGTCAAGACCCCCTAAAAAGCACACCCTGGGCACTATTTCAACTACCTAGCAAGTTTCAACCCTCCAGGTGAATTAGTACGACCTGTACAGACGAGCAATTGTCGAAGTATTGGTAAAATGGTCCAAATGGACCGATTTCTTGGGCTGTAATCGACGCAGACAGTTCATTTTTAGAATTGTTATAGCTCTTTCGATTTCATATTCAGTACCGGTGAAACTTTCTCACTTTTCAATTTTTTACTCCCTCTAACCCACATCTCAAAAAAGGGACTTACTCCAATTTGGTCCATGGTCATTTCAAATATTAATAAACAAATACAGTTGGCGAGTTGTGGCAAAATTTCAATTTCAGCGGAAAACATCGAAAAAATTCCTTTCCGAGGCTGTATTAGGGGGGGGGGGAGTCCATTTGGTCAGAAATTGTTCAGACCACCAAAAGGCACACTCTTACATATCTCCTTCACTTGTGTGCAAAGTTTCAAAACGCTATCTCAATTAGGGCGACCTAAAGAGGTGAACAATTAATCGAAAACGTCGAAAAATTGTTTTTTTTTGGACTTGTAATGGGATAGGTTAGTGATGGCGAGTTGACACCACCTAAAGGCACCCCCCACTCCCGGGCACTGTAGTCAACTACCTACCAAGTTTCAACCCTCTAGATGAATTAGTAATGGTCTAAATAGACCGATTTCTTGCGCATACAGTTCATTTTTGGATATGTTATAGCTCTTTCGATTTCCAATCGATTGGCAGTGAAATTTTTTCACTTCTCGATTTTTCACCCCTCTTACCATCATCTACATTTACAAAAATGCACCAAACTCAAAAAAAAAAAAAAAAAACTTCAAAAAAACTACTACATTTTCGGAGCTGTGAGAGGATGCGATGAGGTTGAAAAGTCAAAACCTACAAAAAGCACATCTATGACCTCTACTAAGTCTACATACTAAATTTAAACTTCCTAGCTGAGTTAGATGGGGAGATTGTGGGAGGAACAGCCCTTTTTCAAGGTCAAAAAGGGGCAAAGCCTTCATATCCCCCTTTCTAATGAACCTAGGAAGCTGATTTTTGGATATGTTACACAAATTTCAATAGCCTATCCATTGGCTTAGAGAAGAACAATTTTTGCATTTTCAGGCCTTTCAGTACTCCCTCGTCCAAATTTGGGCATAACTGAATTTTGACCCAAAGTAAACTGCATTCCACAGTATTAAATCCACCGTTAATTTAAATCTATTTTCCAAATTCGGTCAATTTTGGTCGGTATTGAGCTGAGCAAATGATTTTTATTTTCGAAAAAAAAAATAAAAATAAATATCTGACATGGCCAAAAATGGTCGTAATGGTCTTCTAAGACGTAAAAACGTATTTCGTTGATACTTCCTCCTCTGTCGAGCGTAGGTTGATAATCTGTAATATGCTGTTTTTCATTGACAACATTGCGCAGAAAATCTGGCTAAAATTCATTTTACATGCACCAGAGGTATTTGTACTTGGGTATGCATTCGACAAACATTTTCAACTCGGAGAAATATGTTTGAAAAGAACACCACAGAGATGAAAAGAGGAGCGAACAGAAGTAAACAGCCCTTTTTCAAGGTCAAAAAGGGGCAAAGCCTTCATATCCCCCTACCTAATTAATCTAGGAAGCTGATTTTTGTATATGTTACACAAATTTCAATAGCCTATCCATTGGCTTAGAGAAGAACAATTTTTGCATTTTCAGCCCTTTCAATACTCCCTCGTCCAAATTTGGGCATAGCTGAATTTTGACCCGGGGTCAACTCCACTCCATAGTATTAAATCCACCCCCAATTTAAATCTATTTTCCAAATTCGGTCAATTTTGGTCGGTATTTTTTTTTTTTTTTTTTACTTTTTTATTATACTGGGTGTGTATAATTGCCAGGATTGTTACTCCCTGTGTCGGTTGCTAGATTTGGTTGTTTAGTTTAATTTTGGAGATGAAAGAAAGGAATTTGTTGATTTCGTCTTCATCATCGGGTATGTTTGAATTGCTTGTTTGGATTTTAAGGTGGTTACGAGTTTGATTGTGGTTCGGGCATTCAAAGA
>FIZR01013736.1:0-12738 GCA_900060175.1 Ferrisia virgata | reverse complement strand
AAGTGATTTGCACTTTTATTTTTACTTTTTCCAGATGAATTTTTCAAAATTCTATAATTGCTTCTTGCCTAGTATTGGGCCATTGTCAGATGTCCTGGCAATATTTTCTACAAGTGGATTGTAGACATGACCATGTTAAACCATTTATTTTCATAGAACAGTCCGAATTGTTAGTATATGGATTACTGAATTGAAAACAAGACACAATGCTGTTGTACACAACTTCATCTTTCCTCTGTTACAGAATGTTATGCATTGTGGAACATGATATTTCTTTTTCCCTACTGGGAATTTTAAAAAGTCTTCAAAATAGTCCATCAATTTCCCACTTCATTTTTAGGGGCTAGGTATGCTACCTGAAAAACTGATTCATTTTGATGGTCAACTTGATATCCATCACTAGCATAATTTGTTAGCAGGTCTGATTTGTCATGGGTACAAGGGGGTGAAAGGTAGCAGGGAGCTGTTCAGCGTGTTTGAATGAGCTTTTTTTTTAAAATAATTTTTCATTTAGAAATATAAGTTACTGATTGGGATTGGCGCCAAAAGCATTTCCCCTTTCCTTCAATTATATTTATCAAACAATAGAAAAGGAGAATTGGGAAAATTTTCGCAAAATATATACAGCTACTTACAAAAAACAAAAAGAGAGAAAAAATAGGAAAAAAGGCTACGATAGTTGAAAAAAAGGATTCCTCTTATACGTATACGTGCGATAAGTTACGTGCGCACAGTACGAGTATACGAATACTGTACTGTGTAAACGTATATCAGATACCTATACGGAGAGAATATGTTGCGTTGTCAGGTTTCCATGACGACATACACAGGCACACGTACGAACGTATACGAAGATACGAAGACGTAAGTCGTACACGCTCGTACATCGGGGCTGATACGTTGGTTGGGGTTTTTTGGCATAAACCGTGAAACCAATTCGCTTTATTACACGAAGTGAAAAATGAAAATCATAACTTTTTCATAAAATAATCTAACATATACACACAATACGTACACATACGTGCGAGTACACGACGCCAGTTCGTCTCGTAAATACGTACGTACACTAGACTTGAGAGTAGGTAGGTATACGCTGTTGTACATATGTAAATTCGACGAATACACGAATCACTTGTCGTCGATGGCGGCGGCGTGGTGCACGGCGAGGTGGGGAGCGCCGGTCGACATCGCTGTCGTGCTCGTATCTCGAATTCTCAGCTTTACCTTTCATATAGGCCTTACAATTCAACAGGCTCTTTTCCGCAGACGTCGCTTCGGTTCGAGAACATGCCTACGTAGGTACGTAGCTACGTATACGTAGCTACGTACCTACTACCTACTGCCTACCCACCTATACTGTATCTAGTATAAATCGTAACACTATATACGTAGACGTACTACAGTACCAGATATACGAGGTACAACTACCAGCACCAAACGACCATGTCAAATACGAATATACCTATACCTATACCTATACGAATATTATGAATAAATCAAAGCAATCCCTCTTTTAAAATATTAAAGGCACAATACGCAATTAAAATGAAATGTTTCGTACGTATAATATTACGTACTGCATATGTGTATATGTAAATACAGAAATACACATATACATGTAGCTCGCACACCCCATCGAAGCGTGTAATATTACTCGTACATCTGTTTTATTACCAAATACTACCGACATGAACGACGTATACGCGCGCTGTTGTTGTTGTTGTTTTTGTTTCTGTTTTTTTTTTCAACGCAAAAATTTACGAACTTGGCGTGACAATATTTTTTCCATTTATGTTTCCTGTTTCCTGCTTTATTTCTCCGTTTTTTAAAAATATTTATTTCGCATTTAATTAAAACCTCATCGAATGGAAAGTGATTTGTTGGAATAAAATTAGATCGCGTATTTCGACGCGATATTTCACTTTTACTAAATACACTTTCGTATGTACCGAAGATTCATATAATTTGTATTTTTTAGTTGAAAAATTATTGTAAATGAGAGCCAATAAGCCATCACCGTACTCTGGCTCTTACATTTTCCCCGCCTGCTAAATTTATAGACCTACATAAAAGGGATAAAATCATGTGCGAAATGGTCGTTGATAGAAGCGCGTAAAAAGGAACACGCGTATTTGATTTCAGCCCAAATAAAAGCTGAATGAATGAAACAACAATGCCGAGTTTGAGCTCGCTGCTCGCGATCGAAAATTGAAAAATTATGCATGTAGCACGAGCAACCTGTTTACCGATAGGTCAACTGTATAAATTACAAATTGAAATTGATTACACTTACCTTTTACATACAACGCCACAGGTTCAGAGTACTCGCTGCCAACGCTGTTTTCGGCCACACATTCGTATTTGCCTTGATCGCTTTCTAAGCTGTTGATTATTTGCAACGCTCCTGCAATGAGAATTAAACAAGGTGTAAGGTATTTTATTTGAAATTCACAATACTCACATACGTACATTCGTTTGAATTAGCACAAATTTTGGTCGACAATTACACCCTACCAAGTCACAAAATATTAGTCATATAATAAGACTCGTTTCACCACGTCTTACAAAGGGTATAACCAGGTAAGGGGTGATTTTGGCCCCGGCCTCGATTTTCGATCTAATGCTCCCAGATGGTGTACTTTAATGTGAAAAAATTCTGGAAAAAATTTGATCCTTCCCCACCCACTCACTTTTGAAGTTATGGTCATTTTATGCATTATTTTCAATAATTTTTCATTCCAACAGAAGCGAATGAAATTTTCTGCTTTTTGGCATAAAGTTATATCTTATATAGAGATATTTGCGATAATTTTTTCATCAATTTATGGTTTTGGTCATTTGAAATTCAACTGTAAAAAAAAAAAAACGCAGATAGCAAAGTTCGAACACTTTTTAAAAATAAACCAAAAACATTTTTTGTAACGTAGATTTACAAAAACTATTCATTTTTGCCTGCGCAAGGGTCAAGAATCTCAAAAAACTGTACAGAAATGTTTACCTTCGGCAGATTTTTCGAATTCTGAGTGTTTTATGCTGGGAAAAAAGACCAAATGAAGAAACTCACGTCGGATTCGTGCTTAGCTAGTCAAAATATCCTAATAAACACCATTTTCGGAATAGTTTTACTTAAAATCTCGAAATTAATTAATTTTGTTGGCGTAAAAAAAATTGAAAAATCAGTGAAAAAAAAGGGAAACTTTAGGTAAAACAACAACGAAAATGGTATTTATTGGTGTATTTCAACCTGCTAAATACGAATCCGGCGTTATTTTCTCCTTTGGACCATTTATTTCCATATAAAACCATACGAAAATTTGAAAAATCTGCTAAAATTACAATTCTGTATTTAGTTGCTGGCAAAAATTACTCGGCGAGAGGTCACTTCGTGTCAAAAAAAAATCACTTTATTGCCTTGAAATTGAAAATTTGGTATTGCATTTGGTACCGTTGGGCCATCAAACGACGCCGATCGACGACCGCTCGAAAAGTATTTGCGAGTTACATACCCGGGTTCGCTACTGAGTACGGAGAATCGCCTATCCCGATGGCGCGTTAACACGCCACGAGTACTACGCGACAAACTTAGTATCCCCGGGAAACCTGTTTGGTCCGACAACGCTGTTCGATACCGCGAAACTACGGCGAGGTACGCCAACATCACGGTAAACGAGTTCGATCGGTGGTCGAACGGTACAGTTCGAACATCGATCGAGGTATAATTGCGCGATTTTTCACATTGTAAATGTATTCAATTGTACAGGCCTTATTCATTCCCATTTTTGGGCAAGCAATGACAATAACGAGTGCCGTTTAATGTACGAACGATCGAAAAATATACCGATAAATATCATTTTCGCTGTTCTTTTACAAAAAGTCTCAAACTTCAGTTTTTTCTCAATTTTTTTTACCAATTTTTCAATTTTTTTATCACAAAAAAAAAATGAATTTCGTGATTCCAATTTAAACTAATTGCGAAAATGGTGTTGAATATCATTTTCGCTGTTGTTTTACATAAAGTCATTTGGTCTTTTTTCCCAATATAAAACACTCGAAATTCGAAAAATCTGCTAAAATTAAACACTTCTGTATGGTTTTTTTTTTGTGATTTTTGACCCTTGCGCAACCGAGTTTGCCAAAAATGAATACATTAGGTAGCTCAACGTTAAAAACACGTTTTGGGGATACTTTTAAAAAGTGGTCGAACTTCACTGTCAGCCTTTTTTTTTACAGTTGAAAATTTCAAATAACCAAAACCACGAGAAGTAGTGCACCAAAATTGATGAAAAAATTATCGCAAATACACCTCTATAAGATGTAACTTTGTGCCAAAGAACAGAAAATTTCATTCGCTTCCGTTGAAATGAAAAATTATTGAAAATAATGCAATTAAATGACCATAACTCCAAAAGGGAGGGGTGGGGGGACCGAAATTTCTTTCAGAATTTTTTTACATCAAGCTACACCATCTGGGGGAAGGGCATTAGATCGAAAATCGGGGCGGGAGCCAAAATCATCCCTTACCTGGTTATACGATTTCGCAGTGAATACAACCGGAAACGGTTCTGATCCGGGCCGAAGCTGAGAAAGCAGAATTACCGGAAGGTCAGGAAAGAAACGGTAAGGTACATGAAAATATTTTCCAACACGTTGAAATACCTCGCGGTGTAAAAATTGTAAGTCAAAAATCCAGAAGAATACAACAGTGCAAAGGGTAGGGGTAGAATTATCTCGACGAAATAAAACCAGCAGACGGGAACTCGGCTAAAGAAAAACTTTCTTTTGGATTTAATTACATTTTCTCAATTAAACCTGTGTACCGGCTGCCGAGCACATTATACTTACTTCGCGATACACAGCGCGTACTCTGTTGGCATTTGCAAACGCCTTACTCTTTCGCCACTGTTTCCCTTTGTTTTTCCTATCTCACTCTCTTTCACTCTTCTCTGTCGTCACCGTAGCGAGCCAAAAATTCCTACTTGCCAACTTTATTAAATATAAATAATTAAGCAAATACTACTACAACTACTACTACCAGCACTACTACTACTATACAACTGTTTTCAGCTTGCTCATCGTTAAATGCAACTTTCAACACGAAACCGTCACTTAGCAAACTGCGCGTAAACTTTTGCCCGTAATACAAGTGTAAATTATAATTAAATTTTGCTTATTCTTTTTCTTTACTCTTTTCCCTTCTTCGACTCCTTCTCTTCCCAGCTCTTCTTCTTATCCGTATTCCGTCTTTAAGTAGCTTCTCATCTTGGCAAATCTCTCACGTACGTATCCGTTATTGCGCTGCTCCGCCGTACCTAACTTTACTCTCATTACTTCGAATGTCTCAAGTTTTATATTCACATTCGCACTATTCTTTAGACCCGAATTAAGCTATTTTTAGCACATCGCCAGCATATCGTTATTTCTTGACCAATAATACTAGAAAGGGTAACAGTAATGTGGTGTGTGTTCCTATTTTTCGTTTGGTGGAAAAATGAGACGTGAAGAAGATGTATCGGAATGGAAATTTTCAACTTTCCATGTTAATTACGACACAACAGACGGTAACATAGAGCAATTACCTAATTATGTTTGGTATAAAAAAGTATAGGCCTTCCTCAGGTGCACTTTGGGTTCGCTTCTAGGTTAATTACAGGAGCTATGCATATGAGGAATGGATTTTTTAAAAAGTTAATGCATCAAACTTTTCTCGCCATCTAATTGCTTTAGGATGCTAATTTTTTGTCACATAAAATATCCTTCGATCCTCCATGGTATGATTTAAAAATAAAGCATCGCAATGAATTCATTTTAAGGGCTGTGAGGGGGTGCAATGAGGCATCGAAACCAGCAAAAAGCAAATCCAGGACCCCGACTAAATGTACATACCAAATTTCAATTTCCTTGGTCAATTTGGTGGGGAGAAAAGGGAGGAACGGCCCCTTTTCCGAAGTCAGGGAACCCCCCCCCCCATCTACTCTCCTGATTTACTCAGGAAGTTGATTTTTGGATATATATATAATACAACTTTGGATTCTCTATCGACTGGCTAAACAGCGAACAATTTTTTCGTTTTTGATCTCTCAGCACCCCCTCCCCTCAAATTTGGACATGACTGAATTTTAATCCAAGGTCGTTTCCACTCATGTATATACAATCTGCCGCCAAACTGAGCCAATGGACCGAATTGGGGCGATTTTGGTCAGTATCGAGTACATTAAATAATTTTAGTCTGGGGCGCATAGGGGGGGGGGATGATTGAAATAAATATCTGACATGACTAAAAATGGCTGCAATGGTCTTGTAGGACTGCAAAACGGATTTTATTGATATTCCTCCTCCTCCCCCCCCAACCGCCGTAGGTCGATATACTGTAATAGCTTGGTTTTCGTTGACAGTATGACAAAGAAAATCAGGCTAAAAAGAGTAATGCTTTGCGATGTCCTTTCCAAGCCAGTGGGTATGGGTGGGGGTAAATATCGAAGTGAATAGACGAAAGTTTCAAAAAACACATCTATGATCCTACTAAATCTACATACCAAATCCCCCTCACTACTCCTACCTCAAACTCAAAAAAAGAAAAAACCGCCGAAAAATCACCTTTTTGAGATTGTGAGAGTGGGGTTAATAAATTTGAACCCTTGTCTCATGGTATATCTAAAAGATCGTACTAAAAATCTATACGTCAATTGTAAACGACCAAGCTTAATTTGAAGTTGAGATGTGCGAGGGACAAACTTGAAAAATACAAAAAACTGCGCCGAGAAGTGTTTGTTCGGCGTTGTAACCACTTTAAGTGTCGTAGCAAAGAAGAAAAATTGAAACCTTCAAAAAATACGTCTACGACGATTACTAAATGTGCATGTCGAATTTCAACTTCTTAGCTCAATTTGGATGGGAGATAGGCGTGGAACTGAATTTTTTCCAGTTGGTTAAAAAAAAGAGAGTACCCATCAAATTTCTCCTCCCATTTGACGTAAGAAGCTGAGTTTTGGATATATTGAACATTTTTTGCTTCTCTAAAGGTTGATTTGTAAACAAACAATTTTTGCGATTTCCACCCCTCAGCATCTTTTTTCTCAAATTAGGGTATTACTGAATTTTGATCCTCATTCGTTTACATCAAATCCTCTCCAATCGTAGCTTCTTTGCCAATAAGTTACAAGGATTTTGCTTGGTATCGAACCGTGCAAAATATTTTTGATTTCAAGGTGAAAATACAGAAGACCTCAAGACGGATTTTGTTGATACTCCGCCTCGCATTCTAATTGAAGAATTGACCAATCATGAGACTAAAGGGATGATAAAGGATGATGGAACATTTAGGAGTGGGAATGATTGATAGGGGAAAAATTAAATAGGAATCTTCACTATGAACATATTATTTAAACCTAGCTAACTTACTTATATATCTTAACAATATGATACATGTACTTGAAAAAAATCAAGCCAAAAATTGGTAGCTTTGAAGATTATACTTTCTCTCTGTTTCTATTCTTTCTGCAATTTTTTTTTCAGGTTTCTAACCTTCAATCCACCACCAAACTAAGCCTAATATTGAGTATTTGAACCACTTTGGTCGGTAAGTACAAAAGTAATTAATTTGTTCATTCGAAAAACACGTACATAATAATCTATAATAAAAGTAAACCTGTTAAATTGAAATTATAGGTGCTAAGTTTTTCCACTCATTCGTAAGTTTTTAAAAGTTGAATGTACAAGTACTAAAATTTTCCGAACAATGCAAACATATTTCATTCATTTTTTAAATCTGATTCTTCGGTTTATTTTTTCTCTTCGCTTAACCATGAAAACTTTCGCTATTAAAAACGCCCGTTTAGGATAACTGTTTCCTCGTAAACGAGACGACGTATACCGGAGAGTAAGTAGCAAGTACCACGTAGATTGCATTTTTTTTATTTTCATTTTTTTTTCTCGTAATCTTGGTCGTCTCATTCTAGCACCTTTTTCATCACATAACTTAGCCGAATGGCGAACAACTAAATTACTCGTACAGAGGCTTTTGAACGTATAGCGAACGAAAATAGGGACCATAATTCATCTATTCTTTACTCCGCGTGAAAACTCCGCCTCGAGCTTGTCAGTGGTATACTAGTAGTACTTGATTTCGTAATACTCGCCACCGCCAGTGCCAAGATATAATTTAACGCGCCACTAAAATTGTTGCGCGTAAAAGACAAACCAATGGGAAAAAAATTATGTAAGTTAGTATCCGAGTTTGAATATAATTTGCGCTTTCTTGCACCGAAAGGGGGGAGCTCATTCCAAGTACATACATTACCCATAATATACGAAAATACAAATATATGCGAGAGCTTCCCTAACGATGCTTATTCTACTTTCAATTCCCCATTGTTTGCATAAAAATACCGCTAGGTAGGTAGGTAGATAGGTAGGTATAATACTTTACCTATGTACCTGTTACGTATCTAAACATCACAACTTAGGTATGAGAGCCTTACGCGACTACCATGATTTTGTAATTTGTTCGCAATTTCTTTACGCTGCGCTGGCAATTTCATTTCACTGGCACAATTGCCAAGAAAAATGGCACGCAAGAAGGCGAAAAAAAAAAAAAACAAAAAAAAAACAACAACGTACCAAACATCTTGTATAGGTACAATCCCCTTCAAACTTCACTTCGTGCGAAAAAGTCTTTCGTCGTACACTTCAACTTCTTCACTTTCGTGTTTCGTGTATACCTACTTGAAGCATACTCCAATAGACGCCCAGTACACATTAAGATGTTACGAGTCTTGAAAAACTTACGAGCAGGCCGATTTGAGAGCACCTCAGCAAACTTTCCACTTTCCACTTACTATTACTTTTACTACGACTAGTATAAAAAGCTAGATAAAAATATATGGTAGATACGTAGCGTAGATACAAATCGCTTCGTCTCTTCTTCTTCTTCTTCTTTCAACTTCATCTCGAATACACATACCTATGTACCTTATAAAGTATTACGTGTAGCACTTGTTATTCATTTTTTTCCCTCCTACTTTTTTATACGTATTTTCGCACGACCACCAAACCACCAGCCGGTATAAATGCGAGCGTAAGTCATACGCCTGGTACCACTACCACTACCACAATGTGGAAACTTTTTTCAACTTATTACACATGCGGGTATATCTACTACACCCAGCTCAACCACCAGCAACCTATACGTATTACGTACGATGCGATGTCTCTTTTTCATTTCTTCGTAACTACCAACTACCGACTACCATTGTTATCACAATCTACAGTCCTAAGAATAGTGCAACAAATGTAAGGAGATGCGGTTCATGAAAACGACGAAATATCGAAGGAAGAAAAAAAAAAGTAACACTTCGAACAAGGTTCACAATAGCTCGACTATACGCGTACGTACTCTTTTAAGACTCGAGTACACAATCATGGAAAATACTCTAATTGGTAACTTATTCGTATTTCACGTATTTGTATCCAGATAGTCTGGCATCGAGAGTGAGGCAATTTTTCTAAAATTGCCTCACTCTCGAATGGTCCCAATTGACGTGCACTTACCAGGCGATCCTTTATCGAGAACCGAATATCTGTCGTTGTTATTGATATCCAATGGATTTTGGTCGCGTATCCAAGTAATGGTCGGCATCGGATCTCCGAACGCGGTGCATTGAAGTACCGCCGTATGGCCTACTTCGACTGCTTTGGATGCTGGCGGCGATGTGATGTTTGGAAAGCCCAACGGCAGTTTCTTTTCTGCGAACAAAAAATCAAAGTAAAAAATCAACGTAAGCGTTATTACAAACACACAACGCAGGCTAATCGGCTGTCAAAAGGTTAGGTTCCTGCAGTGGACGTGTGATACGCGAAATATATATTTTCGAACAATAACGTCTGCCATAGTGTTTCCTAGTCACCTCATCGGGCGAAGTGGTGGTGCAGGGGTGGAAAGTCGAAGCTAGAGAGATTCGTCAAAAGGCACGAAAATCTAGCCGTTTTAATCAAAGCGTTTGTACGTATTTAAAACGACGCGGGTACGTTAATTTTTTTAAAAAGATTGGCTCAAAAAATGAAAATAAAACGCGAATAAGTAACGCATTTCTGCGTTTAAAATTCAAGAATGGTATCGAGATATTGAAAATTGTACTTAGGGTTTCCAACTTGAAAGAGAGCGAGATCTGATATGAAAATTCGAAATGAGCTCGGACAGTTTTAAAAATAAATTCGCGACGATTTAAAATCGATTGTGAGGAGGGAGCATTTTTACAAGATAAGCGTATTTTTGCTGTCCTCAGAGTGTATTTTAACGGACAGCTCCAAAAAAAAATGGTACAAACACGCTCGAAAATTTTATTCATCATCAGAAATCAAAAACGAAAGCAAAAAATGATGTAATACGTATTTTCTGTAAAAAAAAAAAGTTCCAATTTAGGTAGGTAATATAACCATAGGTAAGTAAAACTATTTAAACGCTCGGTGAATTGGCCTGTTTCTATGTATTTTCGTCAATCGCCTCGTCGTTTTGGAACGAATTATCGTCAATGTCTTCGTAATTTCCTGAGCCTGCCTCCTCGAATATGTTTTTGTACCATTTTTGGATTTTAGCTTCTAACACGATGCTGCTTATCGTTTATCCAGGCGAGTGCAGCATGTCTTGGATCCCATTTTTCAATCACCGACATATTTACTCGAATAAATCAGTATAAATTTTTCGTTTCGAGAGTTGACCTGATTTTTTTAGACGTTTTTAAAATATTGTCAGAACTAATTCATTGTTCCACGTCGGAGCTGTGGGGTTTTGCAGAAAGAATTCTCGCCATAATAGTCGTTAACTCTTGATAGGTCTCATTGCCAGACAGAAATTCGATAATTTCTCTCAAAGATTTTCGTCTGAAAGTTTCAATATCTTTACGGTTGGTTAAATCCGAATACTGAAGAGTCAATTCTTGAAGATCTAGATCAGCACCTCGGGTTGTATATACGTCTTTCAAAGAAGCACCAATATCAAGCGAAACGAACGATCTGGTATGCTTTTGGATATGGTCATCCAAAGATAATCGTTGGTTCAAAAAGTTTTTTAAAGCTTCTACGGTGTCGTTAACAACTGCATTTCAATTTCGCTGATCTATAACGTAGAGATGACGCTGTTATCGTCGTCAAAGTTTTGCACCACTTGGTTCAACACCATGAAGTTGAACAGTGCCTTCATCGTCATTTCAATTTTTCAAATTTTCGTTCAATGCAGCAACCCAACCACCCGAAAAACCTGTGCTTTTCAAATTATCGAGTCAAGTCTTCGATAAGGAAGTCGAAGTGATGATGTCAAATATTGTTGTAGAATCGGTTTGCAAGTTTTTTTTGGTAATGACTCAAAACGCTCGATACATCAGCCATCGAGGATATTCAACTGTTGTGTATGTGTTTGTGTCACACCTCAATTCTTGTAATATGTAATAGAATGTCATTTTTTTTCATTCTTCTTTTTAGCCTGATTTTCTATGTCATATTATCAATAAAAACCAGACGATTGTAGTATATCGACCTACGGCAGATGACGGGGGGGGGGGTGTCAACAAATCCCTTTTGGGATCCTAAAAGAGCATTAAGACAATTTTTAGCCATGTCAGATATTTATTTTAATCTTAATTTTTTCCCCCGAGCATTAAAATCATTTTCTTCACTCGATACCGACCAAAATCGATCCAATTCGATCAATCGGCTCAGTTTGGCTTGGAGTCAAAATTCAGTTTTGCCCCATTTTGGGGAGGGGGTGCTGAGGAGTCAAAAACACAAAAATAGCCTCTTTTCAAGTGAATTGATAGAGAATCAAATTTTGTATAGAATATGTAGAAATCAACCTTCTAAGTCAATTAGGAGGGGAGATATGGAGGTTTTCCTCCTTCACTGACCCTGAAAAAGGGCTGTTCCTCCCTTACCTCACCACCAAATTGAGCTAGGAAGTTTAAATTTGGTATGTACACTTGTAGGGGTCCTAGATGAGCCTTTTGGGAGTTTCGACTTCTCAGCCCTATTTCACCCTCTTACAGTCCTAAATATGGGGGTTTTGGACGATTTTTCTAATTTTTTTAGTTTATTCCTCGCATAACTCCCCTCTGTGCAAAGAATTTGAAATTAGCTATGTACATTTCGTAGAGGTCTTAGATGTGCCTTTTGGGAGTCTCGACTTTTCGGCCTCACTTCACCCTCTCCCAGTCTCAAAAAGGTAGCTTTTTGGCCGTTTCTTCTTATATCTTGAGTTTGTTCCTCGCATAACTCCCCTCTGTGCTAGGACTTTGAAATTAGGTATGTATATTGAGTAGGGACCCCAGTTGCGCCTTTTGGGGATGTTGACTTCTCAGCCTCATTGCATCCACTCACAGTCCTGAAATTGTGGTTTTTGGGTCCATTTTTCCAACTCTCCTTGAAAATGGGCTAGGAAGTTGAAATTGAGAGGACCCCAGATGTGCTTTTTGTAGGTTTTGACTTTTTAGCCTCAATTGAACCCTTCCTATCCTGAATTCTCATGATTGTGATATGTCACGAAAATCAGGCTGGAAAAGCATCACAAACCGAAGCTATTTTTATTTCTTCTTTTCTTATCATCTAAGCATACTCAAGTAACAGTAAAATGATTTTTTTTTTTCAAAGTCTTTAAGAAATTGAAAGATAACATTAAAAGAGAAAATTAAAAAAAAAAACATTACACAAGTTCTAATGAACCACTTTTCATTTATTTTTCTTAACATTTGTCTT
>FIZR01013721.1:0-10293 GCA_900060175.1 Ferrisia virgata | reverse complement strand
TCAGGTCATTCTCTTCTGACACACTCCTATCTCTTGAATAAAAACTCTCCTCCCTTATGTCCAACATACAAATGCCAAATCACCACAATTCATATACTCTTCGAATGTCCCAAGTATCACCGAAAAAGAATCCCATATCTTACATCAAACGATCCTGTAGAAGTCCTGGCTGATGATCGTCAAAAAATTCAAAATTTACTATTCTTTGTGATCGAAACTGGACTAAAACCTCTATCCCTTCGATACGTCTCTGACTTTCATTGCAGAACATGGTGTTAAAAGGGGGGGGGCAGCCACTAATAATACATTTGTTATATAAAAAGTAAGTACAGAAATGAAGAAAAATCGCGGTTAATTACAATTTACAACGAAGTATATGTATAAATGATTCAATATGTGATCTACTTAACATTAAAAGAACGAAGAACTAAGCACACATCAGGAAATTCCGTTTAGTCGTGCAATTGTGTTGGTAATACTGCGTAGCGTTTGTGCTTTTTTCTTCAGTTTTTTTTTTTTTAATTCTCTTTCTTCACAATTATAATACCAATGTGCAGCACGCAGCAATAATCACAAATAGTAATAAAATAATTAAACGAATGCGGCTTGGATGGGCGCGCGCGCTCGCGTTCTCAATTCATAAACAAATAGCTCGTTAAGTGTATAACAATAAAAATAGAGAGAGAAAAAAAAAGGGAGAAAAAGGACGCGAAGGGCAAGAGAGTGCGACAAATGTAGGAAAAAAAAAGTGCTGTTTGCGAAAAAGCCTAATTAGGCGAAACTTTTAATATGTATGACGCTGGTTGGCTGATCGTGATCGTGTATTATCAGTTGTTATGTTTCGCTATTAATGTACGTATAATAGACGAGTTTATTATTGTGTATTAAAAATTGTACCGTATTTATGACGATTTAACGAGCTTCGTATTGAGCGAGAGAAAAAAAAGGCGTAAAGAAAAAAATTACTGTAATTACGACGTGTGTATACATTAAAATACCCTATCGCTGTGTGGTGTGTATGTAGCGATGGCAGTAATAATTTTTTTTTATGTAATTGATTACGCGTCTGCGGTCATATGTAATGTGTGTTTATTTGCATGTGCAATTTTTAAAACTCGTTCAGAAGTACGACCGGTTGCACTGGCTGGTGTCAAATGTGTACAAAAGACGACGCTGAGGTTAAAGGTCCACCTCGAGAGTGCTCGGCTTTCTTATATAGTTTTTTTCTTCTTCTTCTTCTTCTTCTTCTGCAAACTTATCAGAAACATATCGCGTAAGAGGTGTTGGTGTTGGTACGATACATACTTGTAAGTATGTAATGGTATGTATAAGATACGTCTAAAGATGGAAGAAAAGAAGATGAAAGGATTTCGAATGAAAATTTACGTCTCTTCGTTTTAGACGTTTAATCAAGGTCGAACATATATAAAGGTTAATAAATGTGTATGGATGCTTAATATGTATCGAGATGTGATAAATCGCACAAATAAACGAGTTTATTCGTATTTATACGATTGTGTATTTTTGCTCGCGACTCGTAGTGTTATTTTTATTTTTTTTTTGCTCTTACTTTCCTTCTTCATCTCTTCAACCGTATCACATAATCGTCGACAAAGCATCGTCATACAGTCTATAGTTCATAATAGTAATTAGATTCGACAACGTATTATTTTTAGCCTGATTTTCTGTCATTTGGAGGGGAGGGGAGGGGTGCATATCACCAAAATCCGGTTTGGAGCCCTAGAAGACCATGAAGACGATTTTTAACCTTGTCAGATATTTATTTTTATTTTTATTTTTTTCACCCGAACTTTTCAATTATTTATTCCTCTCGATATCGACCAAAATCGCTCCAATTCGATTAATCAGCTCAGTTTTACGGCGGATTAGGTTTATATGAGTGGGAATGAACTTTGGTCAAAATTAAGTCATTCTCCAATTTGCGGAGAGGGGGGGGGGGTTAAGGTGTCAAAAACGCAAAAATGACACCTTGTTTAAGCCAATTGATAGAGAATCAAAACTTTGAAAACATTTCCAAAAATTAACCTCCCAAGTCAATTAGTACGGGAGGTATGGGGGTTCTCCCTTTTTTTGACTTTATAAAAAGGGCTGATTCTTCCCTGTCTCGCCAGCAATTTGAGCTATGAAGTAAAAATTTGGTTCTGTACATTTAGCTGGGACTCTAGATGTGGCTTTTTGGGGTTCCGACTCCATTGCACCTTTTCACAGCCCCCAAAAAGTGGTTTTTTGGTAGATTTTTCTCATTTTTTGAGTTTGTTTCTCGCATAACTCCCCTCCTAATTGAGTCAGAAACTGGAAATTAGTTATTTACACTTAGTGGAAGTCCTGCTCCTCTTTACAGTCCCAAAAAAGTGGTTTTTTGATCGGTTTTTCTCGTTTTTCTCATTTTTCTCATTTTTTGAGTTTATTCCTCGCATAACTCCCTTGCTAATTGAGTAGAAACTTGAAATTAGTTATGTACATTCGGTGGAGGTCCTAGATGTGTCTTTTGGAGGTCCTAACTTTTCAGCCACTTTTCATCCCCTCACAGCCCCAAAGAAGTGGATTTTTGGTCGTTTTTTCTAATTTTTGTAGTTTGTTCCTCGCATAACTCCCCTCCTAATTGAGCTAGAAAATTGAAATTAATTATAGGTACCTCGTTTGTATGGACCTTTGATGTGCTTTGTGGGAGTTTCAACTTTTCAGCCATGATTGAACACTTTTTACCCGCAATGCTGATTAGGAAAAACGATGCTTTTTTTCAATTCTCATGATTGTAATTTTTTTTTTTTAACCGAGCAGAGTAATTTTTTTTGTCTTTGTCGAATCGCTGTTTGTTTAATTATCGATAGCTCGTACCTTAAGCGTGTTTGTAAATTGAGTGAAGTTGGTACTGGAGCAGTTCGCAGTTCGATGGATTGAATCGTCGCTTTCGTGTTGTCCATTGATGACTTTAAAATAATCGGTAGTGTGATTGAGATTTGAATATGGTATAAATCAGGTCAAAAATTGAAGGTAATTGTTGGATTGAAAATTTAATTCAGTTGTAGTCCAAACGTTGACCTGACTATTATATCGTACGTGTGAGAGAGTATGATTTCAAATTTTGTGAATATTTTTCAATAGGGCTTTTATACGTAATGATTAATACTAGATGGATAATTAACTAACTGCGGTCTAATTTATGCTCTAAAATTCGTGAAATTAATAGTGGTGTCCATTTAGTAAATTGTAACTGATGAATTTATTTCGCATTTTTTTAGCGAATTCCTTCACAAACTTAGGTTATTATAAGAGTATCCAAATTTCTGAATTTATTGAGTATAGTAACGCATATATCTGACCTTCGTTTTCGGCTTAGTTTAAATTATTGTAGGTACTACCTAGTTGATGTTTTTAGCATGATTTTCTTGGAAAAAATTTAGGCTATGAATATTATCAAGGTTGACATTTTACGCGTAAAATATTTTCAAATTTTTTATTCAAAATTGCAAAAAATTTGAACTGAAATTCAATTTTTGATAAAGTATTGAAATTTTTAAATGAAAAAATAAATATATCTACTGACCTATAACTTTATTTTATGATTCGTTTACAAATTTTTACAGTTTCATTCTACGTATTTTCAACACCTTATCAGTTATCACTTATGATTATTATATTACTAAGAATTTCTTATCATATTTTAATCCTATTCAACGTTGTATATGTAAAATTAAAAAAATTCTAAGACGTTCCAAATTACGTGTATTTTAGTACTAGTAAAGCGCACGTGTAGGTATTAAATGCCAATTGTGAAATGATATAGTGCTAAAGTTTGGATATCGAAAGAAATTTCGTACCAGAGAGCAATTTATTGTGGTCTGTGATATGGTAATACCACTTCTCGGTTTTTTTCCATGTCTAAGAAATATTTTCCAAATTTTTTTTCATCTTTGTATTCCTTCTTAATAAGATTCAACGCGGAAAGAAGAAGAATAGGGCGTGCTCTAAAGTAATGTATCTGAGATTATAGTTTTGCTCATTTCTTGGTTTTTATGAACGGGTAATTTATTTGGAAAGTGCACTATATTATTAGACTTCGATTTTGATGAAATTTACGTATAATTGAAGAGAACATTTCAAGAAAACCCCAATACAAATTTTTAGCCGATAAAGTTGATTTTTCGAATATAGGTGAATTTTTTTAAATTTCCCCAACAGGTAATGGGAGTGAATACAGTAATCCTGCAATTGTGAAAAATCGAGAAATACACATAAGCAAGCTAAAATTTTAGGTTTAACTGTTTCCAGTGTTATCCCTTCGATGGATAAATTTTGAAAGAAGGTTTCGACCTATCACTTTCCAGTACTATTTTAGCCCAACTTCGATTTTTCATATTGTGGGAAAATAGTGCTCGAAGGTATTTGGTTGTAATCTCACCTCATGTCCATTGAAAGTACATATTTTCAGTAGATTATAACTAAATTTTGAACTACTAAAGTGAATTTTTAAATTTTATACAGATATGTAGTTGAAAAGTTTTGTGAAAACTGAAATTTCTGAAAAAAACTCCTACTAAATTTGCACGTCAAATTTCAACTATCTAGCTCATTTTAGAGAGCAAACTCGAAACAAAGGAAAAACTTGGCAAAAAACAACTTTTTAGAAGGACTGAGGGGAAGGGGGAGGGGAGGTGCAATTGGACTAGAAAGTAAAAATTCTTGAAAAGCAAATTCAAGACCGTTTCTCAATGTTATATGCTTTTTTCAATCCTCTACCTCAATTTGGAATAGAAATAAATACATCATAAATCATTTTTTCACCCCTAACCCTCGAAATTCTGCAATATTTTCACCTTGCTTCACTTGGGCTGTATATTTTTGACCTTCTAAAAAAAAATTTCAGTTGCCCCCCTCCCTCGGGAGGTTAACAATACTTACGCTACTGGTTGCTACCAAGTCTACGTACCAAACGTTGACTATCTAGTTCAATTAAAGGGTAGAAAGGAGAGGAATAGCCATTTTTTGATGTCAAAAAGAGGAAAACTCTCGTATCTCCTTTCCTAATTGACTTGGAAGGTTGATTGTTTGGATATGTTATATTTGGATTATCTGTCGTTTGGCTCAGAAAAGAAAAATTTTTAATGTTATCTCCTCAGTACCCCTCTGCCAAATTTGGACACAACTGAATTTTGAACGGAGGCCATCCCCACTCTAAAATATCGAATCCGCGGTCAATCGAAGCTTATTTCTCGAATGTGATCGATTTTGATCGGTATCGAATTAAACGAATGATTTTTAGTTTCGGCAGGAAGAAGAATAATGAAACAAAAAAAAAAAAAAAAAAAAAAAAAAAAAAAAAAAAAAATGAAAATAAATATTCGACATGGCCAAAAATGGTCGTAATGATCTTCTAGGATCTCAGAACGGATTTTGATGAAATCCAGTTTCCACTCATTCGCTGTAGGTCGATAGACCGAACTAGCGTGGTTTTCATTGACTATAATGACAGAAAATCAGGTTTAAAATACTTATCTGACTTGGTCAGAAATTATCTTACTGGTCTTCTAGGACACCAAAATGCGTATTCTTGATATCCCCTACCATCCGTTGTAGGTTGATAAATCTTAACAGGCTGGTTTTGGCTGATAAAATCCCATAGAAAAATAGTTTGAAGATCAATTTCAGATGTTGGAAGTTGGATTTGAGGATTTTTTTGACACAATCCTTCGGATTTGGTTTGGAAAGAAATAAAATAGCCAGCAGTGAGAATAATTTTATTGAAATTCACGGGGGGGGTGCGTCTAACCCTCCCAAACGTTCGGGAGTTGGAAAATTTGGGTGACAGTTGATAGAAGTTGGAAAAAATGAGAAGTAATTAAATGTTAGATTCGGTGACAGAATTATCAAGTAGTCTCTTTGAATTTGCGCTCACAGTGGCCGATTTCATTTTCCAATGTTTACGGTCATTTTTCGACCCTTCCTTTATACCTAATATTTTGTAAAATTTTCATCGAAAATATCCAACGATATTGAAATGCAGAGGCTTACCAAACAGTGGAGGGGGAGGGATATCTCACCGCCTCAAGCATTCCGCAGCTGGCGAAATTGGGTGACAGTTGGTAGAAGTTAGAAAAAATGAAAATTAATGGAATGTTGGAATCAGTGACGGGTTTACTCCGAAACCTTTCTGGGTTTGCGCCCTCAGTGACCGATTTTTAGGGGTGAAAAGTTACGAAATTTTTATTCCAACATTTTCTAATGTTTACAATCATTTTGCGACCCGTTATACCGAATATTTTGTAAAATTTTCACCCCTGCTTCGCTCAGGTTGCGTATCTATACGGTTACATTTTCCAACACATCGAGGGAAATTTAAATCTTGTAACCCCCCCCCCCTCCACATATCGAAGTGGATCGTACATTTTTGCCTCATGTTGAAATACACATGAAAATATTTAGATATTGAGAGAAGGCTTATGTCAAAACTAGTAAGTACTTGACTTACATGAGGGTGAAGTCACATCCAAGGTGAGGAACTTTTGGGCTTTGGTTTTCTTAGAAAGTTTTTTGAAAAATAAATTTGAATCATACCTTTTTGCGGAATGAATCAATCTTAACATATAATAAAATTTGACATTTAGAATAGCATCGTGTTTTTTGACTCTCTATTCTTAATGTTTCAGAAAAATTTTTCCCTCGCTTCGCTCGAGCATGATTCTATCTTTGATTTACGAAAGAAATTCGTTGAAAATTTTTCTCAAATGGTAATTGTACTATCATAACGTTTTGTCCCTTATTTTTTTCAAACGGTGACAAAGAATGTTTTTGCCTCTGGTGGCAAAATATGCAAGACCATCACTGGTTGAAAGTTGAAATTGGAAAAGCAGTAAAATTCCAGAATAGTTTAATGATGACGAGATATAATTATGACTCGACTGCGGCCCTAAATTTGCCAAAAATCGTCCAGTCTTTGTCGCAGATGCGATATAAACGCATTAAAATTTGAGTAAATAGGCACGAGAAAAAAATATTATGATTAAAAATGTTTTCTGAACCAAAAATGTACGTTTGTACGTGCTAAATAAATTTTTTTAGTTTTAATACTTGCTATTTTGCAAAGTTTTGGGAAAATTTAGTACTTAGGCTGCTCATAGTTTAGAAATTTTGCAAGTTGGTAAAATTGGTAAAATTGGTTGGTAAATTTGAAGCTTACCCCCCCCCCTCCTCCCTCCTCCCGAGCACATCGCTTCGGAAGGTCACTGAATTCACTTATTCTGAAAATTATTGCAACGGTTGATAGATGATGAGAAGTATGCAAATCAAAAATCAATTATTTTATCGAAGAAGTCACTTGAGAAAGTTTCTTGATCAGCCTCTGCCAATGGAATTTTTTCATGTTTTGTTATTATTACAATATTTCAATTTGTTTTTCGACCACGGAAAATCATAATCGATTTTCCGTGTAAATACTCATACTTACAAAAATTTTCTACTCTTCTTGTTACACTTTTCAACTATCGAATATTTGATTCCTTTTTCTTACATGATTATTTTTCTAATTGCATCATAAGACAGTGTTTTCTTGCGTAGTTAGCATTTTTTAATATGCTAGCTGATTATTGTTACAGTATTTCTTTGAAACCAAGAACAAAGATGTGATGTTTCTTTTATCTACCTTCTCCTGTAGTCTCTTATCGATTATCACTTGGTTCGATTTTATGAATTCGAGATTTATTGATATTGCGAATGAGTATTGAGAATAATGAAAGTAAAACGATGACAAAATGTGATAAAAATACATTTCCGATAAACTACTCGTACGGATATGATTTTTTCGTTGTATTAGATCCTTTCAGGTTTTACAAGCGGCTACGAGTTGCTCTCGATGTGTGTTTTTATCTGAATTGATTTGACTATTACGTTTCCGGTACTGATTGACAAATCAGTTTTTAAATTCAGTAAAGGTTATTTTTGTATTCAATGTTGACATATTCATCATCGGTCGTGGAAGTAGCCTAGTAGAGCTGGCTAGGTCGAGGCGAGTTTCACGATCATGTGAATGTTATAAAATCTCACCATAAATTCATATAGTATACGAGTACATCTAGCCTACGAGTATACACAAATGTATGTAGATCGAGACGACGAAGAACAGAAACCAGCTCCATGTTTATTCGTACATTATAAAATATGCGTTAAATTAAAAATAAAATAAAAAAAAAAAAAACAACAACTATCTACATAAATTTCATTTGGTATGTTCGCTATAAAGCAGCCATACCCTGCACACGTAATTTGTTTGATGTAAGAATACGTTGCTGGTACGACTCACTTTACTCGTGTATCTAGTATCTCTACTCTATGGCGTTTACGTTTAAGTGTCGAGATGATACGACAGACGTAGCCGAAGATACTATGCACCATCTCCATTGCCTTACTAAACGTGTTATGAGCGAATAACTTATCTATATATTATATATTAAAATACGCGCCGCGATGGATAGGGCATAGTTTTATATTAATGCCGTATGGCGCCTAAAGACCGGTTTATTAATGGTGATCCCGGATCACGAGCGAATATTTTGTTGACATTATTAATATTCGATTTATCGGCTACAAGAGCCGCCATCACATTAGGGAGATGTGTGTACGTTGACCTAGTGAGTAGCCTATAATTGCGACCATTTAAAAGTTTTTTTTTTCACCGAATGAAATATAAGATAGACATACTCGAATTTTCGATAAAGAAGCAAAAAAAAAAATAAATAAATAAAATAAAACCTTTGCGATAGTTTTTATAAATTTTTGAAAAATTCTGCTAATGCTTTTAAATTGCTCTTCCTGAATCGAATCTTGTGAAGCCGAGTGAGAGTTGTTTTGGAATTGCGCATTGAAAAAATGACGATGTTTTTTTGGCTCGATTTTCGTGTAATATTGGAGTTAAATGAATTATTACGTTCGTAGAATTAAATTAAATGTTCAATTATTTCAACCTCCCAGTTCAATTTATAAGGGAGAGCTATGCCTGAAACAAACTCGTCAAAACCCCCGTAAAGGCTCGTCCAGGGTAACGCCTCAACGGTTATGGGTGGTTAACAATGTTAAATTTACCCCCTGATACCTAGGTGGTAAGTGGGCACTATCGAGAAACATCCCTCACCAAAATTTTAGCCCCGCAACCCCACTACTTTTCGAGGTGGATGGCTCTAAGTGAAAATCACATATGAATTTTTTTTGAAGACGCAAATCGATTGATTTGCGCAATTTTTTTAATGTGTTGTAAAGATACATGTAGGGCATTTCTGAAAAAATTAACACCTCCCACCATAATCACCTCCTCAAATGCCCTTTTGAAAGTTTTATTAATTTTTTTCTAGTATGGATGATCGCTTCGTACAATTTTGAAATTATATTTTTATACGTATTTTAAACCCCTGCTTAACGTATATTTTTTTCAAAATTTTAGCTCGGCTGCGTCATTGTAAAAATTTAAAAAAACTCAAAATAAGGGGTGAAAATGGGAAATAATTCGAAAAATTTTTTCATCAGAGGAAGAATTTCGGAAGTAATTTGTGTTCAGATACGTAGTAAACAATTCTCCAGGGACTCCTATTCTCCTCAAAACACCCTCCCCTCCCCCCACATCGATCCCCCAAAAGGCTGTTCGTAGAATGGGAATGGCAATATTGGTGTCGTTTTCAGGTTTGTCGGTCAAGAAACGGAAAATGAATATGACGAAATTGAAAAACGAATATCTAGAAATATCTAGAATAATGAAAAACGAATATTACGAAATATGAAAAAGAAATATCATAAAGTACGAAAAACGAATCTTACCAGTATTAAAAAACGATTTTTTCGAAGCATAAAAAATGAATATCGCGAAGAGTCAAAAACGAATCTTACCTAGTCTAAAATCCATCATCGATAATGAAATCACCGATTTTTCATATTTAGAGGAAACCAATTGAGCGGTAACATCAGTATGTATAGAGAGAGAGAGAGTGAAAAAATACGCTTTTATGCCAAGATTCCAGGAAAATAAGGTATTTTATTGCGAATTCGACTTTAAATTCATGTTCAGGAGCTTCGAAATATATGAAAATGATACCTATATTGCCATTCTTTGCCATTCTGTGAATAGTCTTGGAAGGGTTGATGTGGGGGAGGGAGGTGTTATGAGGAGAATAGGGGTCCCCGGGAATTTTTCACTTCTCCGATATCGTTTACTTTGTATTCGAACCAGGGTTGTTCCTTTACATGTAAAATAATTATTTTGCATAAATCGTAAAAAAATGTAAAATAACA
>FIZR01013719.1:0-12778 GCA_900060175.1 Ferrisia virgata | reverse complement strand
CCAGATGACTCAAATGAAATTAACAAATTCACTTCTCTAAAAAAAAAAAAAACTAAGCCTCACAAACTCGATCTGATTTGCTGACCCCTCCTGTTACGTAAGGAGTGAACATTACCAAGTTGTTGAAGCACTCCATATAGAAAAAAAAAAGTATACAATCTGAAATACCTCAGATTATCATATCAAATCCGTCCCCCTAAAGTGTTTTTGATTGGTTCAAATGATTGAAATATTTACAAAGATCACTCGAGCTCGACCAAAATACGAGCATTTTAATCAATTTACATCAAGCAATAGTTAAACCACTTTTCTGGCAGACGTCTTTACATTTCTGAATTACAACTTCTTTAATCGTTTCGGGTTTAATTTACACTGAACTGAAAAAACTTACAAAAATGGATGGATTTGTTGAATTAAGGGGACGGGGAAAGGGGAAGGGAGAGGTTCGTCGTAAAGAAAGGCCTTGCGTATAGAATTACAGCATACAATGTTCAAGGTAAAGGCACGTGCACACAGACTTGTAGTAAGAGTACATATCGATGTAATTCGATATGTACCAGTCTTACGTACTGGCACTGGCCATTACGCGCAGAAAATAATTGGTGAAAGAGTCTACTACGGTGCGGTTTTGGCTTTGGCTTTGGCTAACGTAACGAGCATGCTGCTAGTTTCCATATTTACCGGTATTGTCGAACGGACTGGCCGTTGTCGTATCGCACATACATACCAGTCGTCTATACACAAGCACCAGAGCGCCTACTACAAAGAGCACTCGCCAGTATATACGCAGACTGCCGGGTATCATCTTATATTCAAATCGCTTTCTCTCAACCAGAGAGAGAGACAGAGAGAGAGAGAAAGAGAGAGAGAAATGTAACAACAATTATACTTGTAAATGATATAATACACCAGCTACCATCAACAGCTCGACGTCAACGCGTAAAAACCACGTTTCATTTTTATTTTTTTTTTCCCTTCGCAATTTCATTCCTTCTTATGTATTTTATTGACTCGTACATCGATACACAAAGTAAATGTAAATCAAGACGTCGCAGAAAAAAAAGAACACATAATGGTTTAAGTAAATCCAAAACGAATCATCGAATTGCTTAGATTTTATCATTGTTCGTACCAAACAATTTATTGCGACGATGACCACGTCGTCGTCGTCATGATGATGATCATCATCATCATCATCATCATCATCATCATCAATGAACCAACGAAGAACTTTATAGAGATTGCGATTCGTAGCATGCCACGTACCTTAGCCACAGTACCATAATAATAAAGACGATGACAACGTTCACCATCAACTTTAATATGTAGCTCGTAAAATATTTAATAGTCATATGTTTCGTGTAGCTGGGTTTTTTCACCATTCCAAATGATTACGTTTGGTACAGTTGGAAAATTATGTAATTTGATCCAGTCCACCCAGCAACGTTTAAGTACGCATACTTATCATTCTCGAAAATATTAACATTGTAATCTACTTATTTCGCGCGAGTATGAGTACGATACAAAACAATTCAAAAAAATTACAACAATAACAACGAGCATAGTTAAATACGTAAGTATAAGTGTACACTTATACTTACGATTCGACGTTAATTGCTTTTTCTGCCTTCAGCCTTCTTCACTATACCACTGTTTCTGGGCAAAAATTTCACTTCCAAGCCATAATCCCGAATACGAACGAAGCGCGCGAGCTTTCGCGCATCGCAAGAGAAAAAAAAAGCTCATTCGAACGACGCGGCGTGTCGTAAAAAGTAATACATTATTGATGCTTTTTGTTGTTTCCAGTTCTCCACAAATCGAAACGCTGACGTAAAGTCTATTATGAAGATTCTCGTACTTTCGTACTCGTATACTACGTATCGTATACGTATACGACACGGTCATACAAATACGAAGGAAGAAAAAAAGGCGTAAACCGAATCCCTCTATATTTTGTAACCTTACATGTAATTTCGGAAAGACAAATAAGAAAGAAAAAAAAAACGTCTTGTCTCGGTACAAGGTGTTTCGAAAAACACTTTATTATTACTTGAAAAATCTTTCCACAGGTAACGATTTTTATACCACATACGTTTACGACTGAAATTTAAAAAATTTTCACATAAATGAACACGAACGAAAGAACTGTACTTTGAGAGTATATATTTAACGAGTCGTGAATCATTAACAGCTGATTTTCAATCGCAGCTAAAGAAAAATTAAACGCGCCAAATTCGTTCGCCGTAATTAAAAAAGACTATAAAAATCATTCGATTTGATATACGCAACAAAGAGAAAATTATATGAATTGCACCACTCGAAGTTGTTCGAAATTTTATAAAAGTTATACTAAATAATGGCTGAAAAATTTTACTTAAATGATATGTTCGTGCACTATCTCTACTACAATTATGTGGGTAATTTAAGTAATTTGATTGTATACCGGGTGTTCGATCTCGATAGTACCTCCTTCATACCACAAGTACGCAACTCAAGTTAGGCGTACGTAAAATGGTTTGCATAATCTAACAGATGCAGGGGTTAAATGTCGTGTCTTTCGAAACATTGCATTAATTTTTAAAAATTTGAAGTCCTAAACCTAAAAAAGATACAAATGTCTGGTTTCTGTCAAAATATTCTGAATATGATATAGTTTTGCTTTTGAAAAATATTAGAAGTTTAGATAATGTGGTTTGTGAAGTATGAAAAATTAAATGCAAAAAAAAAATGTTCCAACAATTTTTTTCTAATTTTTGCTCATAACTTACAAAAAAAATTCTCATAAGAGTGTATTGCAAGAGTTTTCCTTGCCGTAAGAGGGTGCTTTCCACTTTTTCTCACCCACTTTCTACTGTGTCATATTATTAATGTAAAAGAGCACCGAAACAGTTTTTGACCACGTCAGATACTTCTTCCAATTAATTTTTAGCCTGATTTTCTATCGATCTACCGCGAATGAGAAGGCGGATACCAACATAATCCGTTTTGTGATCCTAGAAAACCATTACGATCATTTTTGCCCATGTTAGATATTTATTTTTATTTTTTTATTATTTTCACCCGAAGACTAAAATCATTTACTTTGCTCGATACTGACCGAATTCGCTGTAATTTGGTCAATAGGCTCAGTTTGGCCGCGGATTAGATACATATGAGCGGGGATGATCCTAAGTGAAAATTCAGGTATGCCCAAATTTGGAACAGGGAGGTGCTGAGGGGTTAAAAACGCAAAAATTGTTCGTATTCGGACCAATGGATAGGGAATTCAAAGTTGTATAACGTACCCAAAAATCAGCCTCCTGGGTCAATTAGGAGGGGAGATATGGGAGTTTTTCCCCTTTTTGACCTTCACTCTACCTCGCCTCCAAATTGAGCTAATAAGTTGAAATTCGGTATATAGATTTAATATAAGATCTAGATGTGGCTTTTGGCGGGTTTCGACTTTTCAGCCTTATTGTACCTTTACATGACCCAAAAAAAAAATTATTTTGTAGGTAGTGATTTTTTGAATTTATTCTTCGCATATCTCTCCCTCCCCCTGCCCACAAATTGGTCTAGGAAGTTGAAATTTGGTATGTTGATTTATTATAGGTCCTACATGCGTTCCTTGGTGGTTCCGACTGTTTAGCCCTGTTACACTTCCCTTACCTCCTCCCCCACCCCTGATTAGAAAAAAAATCATATTTTTTTTCAATTCATTGTTTCTTCGTTGAAACAAAAAATCATTTACTCGCCTCGATGTCAATTAAAATCGATTAAATTTAGGCAGCAAGCTTAGATCGGTAGCAGATTTGATACATATGAGTGGAGATGACCTAGAGTCAAAATTCAATTACGCCCGAATTTTGGGATGAGACTACTGAAGAGCGAGAATTCCAAAAAAAAATCATTTCTAAACCAATCAATAGCAAATCAAAATCTGTATACGATATCCAAAAATCAGCATCCCGCGTCAATTAGTAGAGGAGATAGGGGAGTTTTTCCTCTTTTTGATTTTGAAAAAAATCAGTTCCACGCATATCCCCGTCTGGCTTATACATTATTTTAATAAAGGTCCTAGAAGTAACTGTTTGAGATTTTCACTTTTCAGTCCAATTGCAGCACCGCACAGGACCGAGAAAGTTGTCTTTTGGTACGGTTTTCTTATTTTTCGAAATTGTTTCACTTATATCTCTCCTCCAAATTGAGATAAATTTTAACTGCGCTTCTACCAGTGATCAAGAAAAAATATCGCGAAGTGTTCCTCTTTTTCAAACGTTTCGACGCACATCACGCTGTGGGAGAGAAGTAGGCATGCAGAATATTTACCACAAAATTTTCACATCATAGAAATCAAAATTAAAAATTTTAACGTATCTGATCTACCGGGACCCTTCTTCAGAGAAAAATTCGAATCCCTGCAACTCAACTCCTGTTGTTAGTTTGGTAAAGTCTTTCCATGCAAAATATACTTTCATTTTCAAAATTTAAAATTTACTAAAAATGGATATCGTTGAAAACGTGGGCTATAAGAACATCGATGTTGGGAGGGAGAAAATTAAAAAACCTTGAGAAATATAACAACTATTGCTCAAAATGAAAGTGGAAGGAGAAATTCAAGACGAGGATGCAGCACAAAGAGGAAGCAATCAGATGAATGGACACGAACGTGAAGCTAAATAAAGTTATAAAAAATAAACGAATATGTATCTAAGTAGGTGAAAATAAAAATAAACTAAAAACAAAAGTAGCGCTCCAAGCGGAACATGTGTAATAATTCTAAAATGAAGACTATTCTACACGAGAGTAACTTGAATTGCACTACTTGTAGTATGAAGGGGGTACTATTAAGACGCAACACTCAGTACGTGCACCTAAACGTTGGGAGATTTTTGCTTGAATTTCGTATTGTTTAAAACTTCATTTTTACCCCAACATCTTAATCAACAACAGCCCCATTTCAACTACATTCTTCAATGATTTATGTATCACGAAGACTACGCACAATGTTCAGATGATCCATGAACTGGTAGTTTATTTCCAACTGTAGGTACGCACAGTGTACAGTAATTTAAATTCCAACACATCTCGATACATTACAAAAACGACCAGCAGCAGATACCGTATCGCTTCCACAGCAATTATATATCCTCAAATATCTCACAACATTGGTACCTTCTGTTACACGAAATTATAAAAGTATTATCCATAATAATACGATTTCATTCGTATTGTTGGCAGAGAAGGTGAAGGAGAAGGGCTCGAAGGGCACACGCAAACCGATCAAGTACGTGTCATCACGATCGAGCTCATCCGGTTGGTCTGACTCTCTACCACTACATATCATCAACCTAAACGTACACATACTACCACAGCTGAAAAGATATGTCATTGGCAGCTTTAACCCCCAGATGAAATGAAAACATTACATTTTTAGCATCGACAGAAAAAATATCCATCATTTAAATTTCTTTTGTACATATTCAAGAAAAGTCGACTCATTTATATGTATTTACACGTACTGTATAAATACAATTGTTTTCATTCAATTTGAAAATAGGTTCTAGATAGTATAAGACATGCGGAGGAGAGAAAAATTCATTTTAATAATAAAAATGAATCTTTACACCCTTTTCGAATCCCCAGCATACTTAGGTAGTAGGTAGCTAGGTACATCGAGCGATAACATTCAATACGTTATTTCTCCCAAGGCTGCGAATTTCCAGCACTACCGATCGAATACTCGTCGCATTTTCTCGAAAGTTGAATCGAAACATTATATAACGGATAAATTTCGAGTAACTAATACAAAACATTTACAACTTGTAGCTCGCGTAAATCAATCCGCGCGTATCAGTATTATTACGAGGAAGTGATTGTAGCATATACGTAGTCAGAAGTACCTAGACCTACGTTTCTGTAGGTACACATAAATATCAAGATCGTATACCAGCACCGCATCGTATCCAGTCGAACAATTCAATGAAGAAATCTAAACGGTTCTAGGTCACGTAAGTATATGGGTATTGGATACTTCTACCTATACCTAACTAGTAGCTGCCTATACCAGCCAGTACACGACTACACACATACGTACCTCCTACCTACACATATGTATTATGAATTATTAAGAAATTATCGCCGCCGCACTGTAATAAGGTGTATTGCGGCTACTACATACTTTACACGTATTACACCTATGGTACCCTACTCGACTAGTACGTTCTGTACATACATTACGACCATACTATAATAGTTAATTATTGTGTGACAATCGAGTGATTTGATTTCGCATTTGTAAGCAACACTATAGCAGGTTTTTTCATACGTAACTGTACTCGAACAAATTTTTTCAATTTCTCAACACATGATAGGATAATTCGGTGAGAATCTTGGAAATCCCCACAAACCTTCGAAAAAAAAAAATGTACCTACATCGTATTTCTCGGTTACGACTACTTATACGCAAATCAATCCACTCTTGGGTGATTTAAATGCTAGCGAGTTCAAGAATTTTAAAGTTCAAAAACATAAATAAGCATGCTCAAATTCGGCCACCTTGTATACTCGGATAAAAGATGAGCGAAGAATCGATTTGAAGGCTTCTTAAGACTAAAAGAAAGCACCATCTCTCCGATACTTATTACCCTAGAAGGCTGATTCTTGGTCTACGTAATCATTGGATAAAAATAATGCCGAAAAAATTGTTTAGATCAAGTCAATAGGACGTGAAATATTACAAATTTACTTCTATACTTTTTCTCCAAGATTTATGCACGGAGCGCAAAAAATACTCCAGCAATCACTATTTTTACTGAAAAAGGTCTTATAAATAGAGATTCTCTAATCTACGCACGCAGATAGGCTTTTTTATGTAAAATCCACGAGTTGTATGAAAAATCTGATCACGAATGCGAGTTCAGCATGAAAAATGTACCAAGAAAGTCTCGAAAAAGATTACAAATTACTCAAAATACCTACCTATAAAGAAACTCCGCCTCTAAATCAAAAAAACACAACACGTAAAAGATAAAAGTACATCAAAATTCATGAAAATGTATTGAAAACTGCAAAAATTTCATCTAAATTATGAGAATAAATGACAAAAAACTGTTGAAAAGAGGGTAAAAAAAATTTTTTCAAATGCGTAAAACACAAATAATCATTGAAAACCGTTGAAAATCGTTAAAAAAACTGAAAAAAATTCATAAAACTGAATTTACTAGAAACGTTTCTGTTTCAGAGAAAAAAATCTAGATCATAGATATGCAACATATCCATGTTATCATTTCAACATATAGAGCGAAAACCATTCATAATCATCTTTCATCGCGAGTTTTTGATCAAAAATTTCAATCAAAAATCAAAAACGTCACGTTTTTAGAAAATGACCTCCAGTTTTACGACATATCTACAATCAAAAACGGAAACAATTGTACCAAGTACCTTTAAAATATCAAATCTACATTTTTCGACGTTCATTCTTTGCGTGCAAAGAGTATCATTCAAGTATTCTAAAAATTGTTTATTACAATTCTTTTTATTTTTAATTTTAATTCTTAATTTTTTACAATATTCAACTTTTTTGAATTTTTTTCTAATCTTTGATTATTTCTATTTCGATTTTTAATATTTTTTAATTTGTTTTATTTTTCAGTTTTTTATTTTTTTCTGTTCTTTGATTATTTTTATTTTTACTTTTTCCATTTTTCAATTTCTTTAATTTTTTAATATTTTTTAGCTAGAATATTCATATCAACATTAGAAACGACCGAAAAACCACATATTTGAGACAGTGAAGGGGTGAAATGTAGCTGAAAGTCGGGACCCCCCAAAAGGCACATCTAGGGCCCTTACTAAATGTGCATACCTAATTTCAACAAACCCAAAAAAGAAAAAAAAACGACCAAAAAACCACATATTTGGGACTAAGAAAGGGTAAAATGGGTCTGAAAAGTCGAAACCCCCTCCCCCACCCCCAAAAGACACATCTAGGGCACCTACTTAATGTACATACTTAATTTCAGGTTTCTAGCTCAATTTGGAGGGGAGTTATGCGAGGAACAAACTCAAAAAATGAGAAAAATGAGAAAACCCGATCAAAAAACCACATTTTTTGGGGCTGCGAGGAGGTGGAATGGAGCTAAAAAATCAAAGATAGGAGGGGAACAGCTCTTTTTCAAGGTCAAAAGGGGAGAAACCCCCATATCTCCTCCTTTAATTGGCTCAGAAGGTTGATCTTTGAATATGTTATACAACTTTTGATTCTCTATCGATTGGCTTAAAAAAGGCAATTTTTGCGTTTTTGATTCCGCAGCACCCCCCCCCTCCCTCCAAATTGGGGCACAATTGAATTTTAATCCAAGTTCATTCCCACTCAGATATATCTAATCTGCCGCCAAACTAAGCTGATTGACCGAATTGAAGCGATTTTGGTCGGTATCGAGCGGAATAAATAATCTTAATGTTCGGCAAAAAAAAGTAAAAAAAAATAAAAATAAATATCTAACATGGCTAAAAATTGTTTTAATGGTCTTTTAGGACCCCAAAACGGATTTTGTTGATATCCCCCCCCCCCCCCCCACCATATCCGCTATGTTTTAATGGTCTTTTAGGACCCCAAAACGGATTTTGTTGATATCCCCCCCCCCCACCACCACCTTATCCGCTATTCGTCGATAGACTGTAATAGTATGGTTTTCATTGACAATACTTATGACGTAAAAAATCAGACTAAAAATCATTTATAATTTTTCATCTCGAATATTGACCAAAAACTCCCAAAAACATTATATCAAAAATGTCATGTTTTCAGAAAATGACCCCCTTCTTTAAAACATATCCACGTCAAAACTGTTTGAAAAAAATTTCAATTTGTTTAAAAGTTGAAAAACAATATTAGAAAAAATTAATCAAAAAACATTGACAAAAAGTTTAACGGAAGTATTAAAAAATCAAAAACTATGAAAAAAAAACTGTAAAAAATAGCTAAAAATCATGTGAAAAAAATTGAAAAAAACGAGTAAAATACAAAAAAAAAAACCAAAATATTAAAAATTAGTAAAGAAATCGTAAAAAATTGTTAAAAACCTAGTAAAAAAAGAAATAAATGCAAGAGGTGTTTAAAAATTGTAAAAAACCGAGAAGAAATCGCAAAAATTTGTTAAAACATTAGCATAAAAATTGAAAAAAATGATTAAAACGTTTAAAAACTATCACATTCGCCAAAACGTGTTGATAAAATGAAACTTCATCAAAAATATGAAAAATAATCGTGAATATTTGTTCGGTAAAAAAGGAGTAAAAGTGCAGGAAATTTAAAAAAATTACGAAAAAATGCTATAAAAGTATGAAAAATTAGCGAAAGACTGCCGAAAACTTTATCGAAAATGTATGTTGAAAACCAAGTAAAAAATTTAAAAAATACGTAAGTACAAAAAATTTACAAAAATTCATGAAAAAATGATGAAAAGATTGCAGTATATGGCACGTAAAATGGAAAAAAGTAAAAAGTAAGTAAGAAATCAGGAATATTGATTGAAAAATAAGAATGAAAATTGTCAAAAAATACGTAAGAAATACACAATACTCACGTAAATTATACAAAAAAGTTCTACAAAATGTGGAAGAATTGCAAAAACCTAAGAAACATTAGAGAAAATAGATCTACAGAAATGGGTACACGTTTAGTAAATTCACAAAAATCAAGGAAAAGGCGTTATAAAATATAAAATATCACATAAAACATAGGAAGAAATTGCGAAAAACTTTTTCGACCAAAAAATTCATAATTTCCTTTCAAAATTTCTCTATCATTCCGCAACATTGTTGAGAAAAAATTAATTTTTGCGAGCAAAATACACAAAACAGCCGTTTATCGAACGTTTCCTTCTTTCCTATTGACTTTAGAATTTTACACGTAAAATTCCGCCTATTTTTCATCCCCAACATAGATATGAAAAAGATAAACGTTGAAGAAAAAAGTTTTCCAATTTAAAAACCGTACATAAACATTTTATCCGAAAGACGCCGAGAAAATATTATCTGCTTTTATTAATTCATCCAAAACGTATATACTTATAGGTACTGTGTTAATTGAATCGCACGTTCGTATACATCAGCAACTTGATAAAGCATCGTGTATTAATTAGCCTGGTCGCGAATACGCACCGGACCAGGTGTACTATTAAACGAGCTATACACCGGCACACAACTCGTTTTTAAAATCAGCTCGTATATAAAACGATGCCGCCGTGTATTTATAATAAATTATAATAAACAATCCTAAAATTCATCTTCGTACTACTCTAAAACGTTCCACAGAGTTTTTTTTCCCTCCCTAGCGCACGATCCACCAACTGGTATAATTAAAACAGCTCACCGTGGTCTGTCCAAATTAAACACTACACCAGGGTACCTATTATAAACGTATGGAGTATCGAGTAAAATAAATTTCGCCACCATTCATCAGCTCTCTTCTTCCTCGTACCAATCCTAAAGGGTGTAGCCGGGTGAGGGGTGATTTTGGCACCCAGCCACGATTTTCAATCTAATGCTCTCCCAGACAATGGTGTACGTTGATGTAAAAAAATTCTGGAAAAATTCTAACATCTTCCTCTCTCTCCCCGTTTCGGAGTGATGGTCATTTTATTGCATTATTTTCAATAATTTTTCATTTCGACGGAAACGAATGAAATTTTCTGTTCTTTGGCACAAAGTTACATTTCGTAGAGGTGTATTTACGATGATTTTTTTCATCAGTTTTGGTGCACTCATTCTCGTGGTTTTGGTTGATTGAAATTTTCAACTGTAAAATCGCTATTGTTTTGCATAAAATCTCAAAATTCTGTTCTTTCTCACTTTTTTCGCTGATTTTTCAGTTTTTTTATGATGAAAAAAAAAATGAATTTCGAGATTTCAAAACTATTGCGAAAATGATGTCATTCGCTTCCGTCGGCATTAAAAATTATCTAAAATAATGCAAGAAAGGGAGGGGGTGGGGTAGGTGGGGGTCAACATTTTTTCTAGAATTGTTTTACATCAACGTATACTATGCGGGGGGGGGGGGCTTTAAATCGAAACTCGTGACTGCGGCCAAAATCATCTCTTACCCGGCTATACCCTTTGGTCTTATTGTTCGCAACAGCGATGTTGAAAAATTTCAATCTCAACGACCACGAGTGTTCGTCTTTTCGGTGTCGTAGTCGGTCGGTCGGTCGGTCGGTCGCGTGCCAGCTCAGGAAACGGCCTATTATTTAGACCGAAAATTCGGTACACTAACAATAGTATGTAGATAGAGATACATGCCACGACATAATATACAAGTACCTACAACTAAGTAGTAATAATGCACAATGGGGGCCACAATCGCTTCATCCTACCGCATCCGGGATACAAATAGCATCGCGTTGTTCGCAGCTACGAAGCCAAACAAAAGGGCTCGAATTTTTTCGTAATAATAGACTCGGAAGAAACGTGTACTACGCTCTTACGTACTATACAAGGCGACTCAAGATGCATTCATTCCGCCCCATTTTGGCTGAATTATCCGCAGGAAATGAGAGCTTATTTGTGAAAGAGACAAGACAATCAAGCTCGAAAGATTTATACGGCTTTAAGACTAAATCTAAGGAATGGTAAGAACGTCTTTATTTAGAGGGGTGAGTTTTTTTTTGTTGTGTGTGTGTGTGTGTATTTGTGCTATAATATGCATACCAGGGTGCCAGCGAAATTTTGAGTTTCGATTTTTTTCCTGTGCCACCCCCCTAAAAATGTTCAACTCTCAACCTCTCTAAAATGGTGTTTTGATCTTCGAATAGGCCTCTAAATTGCTCAGACTTGAAAAAATAATTTCAATTGGTAAATACTCGAGGTTGAAGTGGTTGATGAGCTGATATCCATACGTTAAAAATCACAGCGTATGATTTAATGAATTCGTATCATTCTGATACTTATAAATACCCCTAAAATGAATATGTAAAATCTTATAGTCTCAACTCTCCTCTCCCTCATGCCACTGGAGATATGTAATTCACTATACTAGCACCGCAAATTATTAAAAAAATCTTTACCAACAAATGTGAACAAACTGTATTAAATTAGATACCGCTCTGTCTGTCTAAATTTTTAAAATCCCATACACGTATTGCCAATACAATGCGTCGCATCGCATAGTGGGATGAAAAATACAACTGGTCAAAATTCCAAAAGCTCGTTCCTTCGTCATCGGGGTCGGTTCTCCCTGTCAGAAGGCTGCCTGCATCTACGCTTATATTAGACGACTCCTGGCGCACTTGATAGGGGTCTTGCAAGGTGAGTTGACTGGTGAGTTGGTTGTTACCAGTTCTGATCTTCTTCGTCCTCTTGTTGATTTTCCTGGTATTCTTCCCTGTACAGCTAGCAGGAAGATGCCATTTTCTCGAATTTTGTGCGCTACGTATTTCTGTTTTCTATTTTCGACATCGTCCAGTAGTACTTTTCATTCTTCTCTAATTCTTTCTAGGACTACTTCGTTCCTAACGTAGTCCTTCCATGATATTCTAAGTAGATTGCGGTAACACCACATCTCGAAGGCAGATATTCTCTTCTCGCACTCCATACTCATGGTCCATGTTTCACAATAATACTACCGCATTATCCTTTTGCTGAACCCGAGATTCATGGTACGATTACCAAGCACTCTGCACAGGTTGTTGAACGTATTTTTTGCCATGCCAATTCGTGACTTCATTTCGTTATGATCTATTCCATCATTGTTTATCAGTGCTCCTAGGTACCTGAATGAGTTTACATTTTCAAT
>FIZR01013713.1:36763-58310 GCA_900060175.1 Ferrisia virgata | reverse complement strand
GAGCTAAGGTGTTCAGAAAAAAGATCCTTTTCAAAAATCTCCAATTGACGCAAATAACTCTCAAAAATCTGCTTAATTCAATTTTAGTAGAATTTTTCTTGCATAGTACTTCCCACTACCATGTATAATAAAATAAATATTGGGCCATCCCTTTTTCTCAAAATGGGGGGTTGGAGCTGCCCTTCCAAAAGTTGCAACTTTCTTAAGGGATAAGTCCGTTATACTAAAAAATTCGAAAAATTGGTTCAGACAAACGTTGTAGAGCTTTGAAAGACAAACATTTTTATCGGTTTACTTTTTTTCTACGTGGTCATGGGACGGAGTTATGGCGAAAAGAAAAAAAGGTAACACTTAAAAATTCTGTTTTAGTGAATAATTTTCGTTTATACGAATCAGGTATGAATTTAAACGAACTAAAAATTGAATGAGTCTATTAGAGGGGTTTTTGTGGTCGCGGAATTCGATTTTGAAAACCATTTGAGCGTTGAATCCGAATTAACCTTCTGAGGGGAAGATTCTAAAATCAAAATTTGCCAAATTTTAGATATTGTTGTCAAATTGCCAAGCTCTAAAATTGCCTTAGACCTGAATAGTTTCAAGACCCCAAAATATTGCTTTGGATAACCTATATACCAAATCTGACCGCCATTTGTATGAATTTTCCAAAATTTTAAAATTTTAACACCCTCATTTTGGAACCTAATTTGGCTCCAAAAGCTAAAAGCCCTCATTAGTCTAAAGCAGCAAATTCTGGAACTTATGCATCAACACCAATGTTCAAAATTTAGCTAATTTCGGATTTTGAACCTCCTTTTCAATTGCCCAATTTGAATCCAACGCTCAAATGGTTTTCAGAATCGAATTCCGTAACTACAAAACGCTTTTATAATAGACTCATTCAATTTTCGGCTTGTTGGAATTTATACCTGGTCCGCATAAGTGAAAAATATTTATTTCAAAAAGAATTTTCAAGTGCCTCCCTTTTTTCTTTTTGCCTTAGTCTGTTCCATGATTACCTAAGAAAAAAGTCAAAAAAAAACGAAACTGTTTGGCTTTTAACTTTCTACAAAGTTTGTTTGAACCACTTTTTCAAATTTTTCAGCATAGTGGACTTATTTCTTAAGAAAGTTTCAACTTTTGGAAAGGAAGCCTCACTCTCCTCACTTTGAGAAATAGTACAGTCCAATATTTTTCTCATTTTACATACTGGTGGGAAGTACTACACAAGAAAAATGCTACTAGAAATGAATGAAGCAGATTTTTGAAAATTAGTTGCGTCAATCGGAGATTTTTAAAAAGGATCTCTGAGCGCCGTAGCTCCTCCTCACGACCTGCTGGAAGGAAAAGTTCAAGAAATAAAAATGTTTATTTTTTAATGCTCTACAACTTTTATTTCAACATTGTTTTTCGTAAATGCGTTATTTGGGAAGCAATTTCCAAAAAACCAAACTTTGCACCCCCATATATATATATATATGAATTTTAGGGAAGCTCGGGAATCCGCTTTCTGTGAATTTTGATCGGGTTTTGGGTATTTTTGAGCCACTGGATTAAGCTAGAGAACTGAACTTTTGAGCTTTATCGCTTTCTTCACCCAAGATAAATTTTTGATAAGGTTTTTGGAACCATCCAAAGGTACATACAGGATGGTCTGCTTCGATAGTACTTCCTTCTTACCAGAAGTAGAGAACTGAAGTTACATGTGTGTATTATGTTTTGCCTATCCTAATCATTGAAAAAGTAAAATTAAAGGATCTGAATTTCTTGTTCTAAAGATTCAAGATCATTTTCAAAAATTTCCAAGGTTTCATCCAGGAATGCTAGAAATGCCCGGTTTGCCTCAATGTGTAATGTATATGGTGTAGTATTTCCAGCGACAAAATTGCAAGTATAGGTAAAGTAATTCGTGAGATATCTTGAATAGTGTAGGAAAAACACTATAATTTTGCAAAAAAATTTAAAATGTTTTCCCTTGACTTTTGAAAAAGTTCTTATAAGTATTCAGTTGGAAAATTTTTCTTGAAGTAATAAGAAGCTACCCTCATTTCGGCATGAACTAGATATCTCTACCATTTTTAGTTCTTAAATTGAAATTTTTTTGAAAATTTGTCTAAATTTTTTTTAAATAAAAAATTCGAATATCTGTAGCACAGTCTCTGCAATGTTTTAGATAGGCAACCCATATTACATGAGTTCAACTTGTGTTGCTCCACTTGTGATATGAAGGAGGTACTATCGAGGCGGAACACCCTGTATAAATAATTTCCCCTTTCCGTGGATTTTGATCGGGTTAAAACCCCTAAGAAAAACAGTACTTCTATGTGGGTGCTGAATATTTTCACGATTCAAATTCAGTACGTGTGAAAATTACAGGTGAGCTCGTGGATAACGCATTTGATTATTATGCAACCAACGCATGAAGACAGAAAAGCAGTATTATCTTGTATATTGAGAGTAGCAGTCACATGCTGGAATATTGGTAATTTCAACGGAGCCATGGAGATTTTAGCCGGACTAAAGTAAGTCTGTGTGAAATTTGTTTGATACTCTTGTTCTCTATTGATATGTCGTTCTCTGCGTCCTACGTTCTCTCTATACAGTATGTAAGCGATATATATATATACGCTTAAATGATCAACTGGGATTTAGGTGTAGTAATATATGGACGAGCTAGGGAGATTTTTTTTCCTTTACTCGTGGGTAATTTCATTTGAGCTAAATAGAGCAAAATGGGGTTATACGGAGAAGGAATTAAAAAGAGACTTATTGAAATTCGCCATTACGTCGTTCGACGTCGGTTCTCGGTTGCTCTCTGCTGGACCAAGCTAAATTCTCGGTACGATGAACTTTTTTAAATGCACTTCTTTTTTAAAGGTCTTTTTTCTCTCTTTTTTTTTTTTATTTATTTTTTATCTAGTTAATTAGCGAACCGTCGTGTACGTATAGTTACGTTTAAGATGGTGTACATTTTCCCTATCTCACTCTTCCATTCTATTCGCGCTTAATGGCGTTCGCTGAAGGCGAAAATTTTTAATAAGTTTTTTTACGTTTTAAATGGATCCGAACGTCGAGGTCTCGTTATTTGCTAACTTTTACAAAATACGAAATGCGAACTGCGAGATGCTTTGATTTATATAAAGTACGTACGTTTTATACTCGACGTTCAATTAAATATGGAAGGTCTTTCATTGGCCGAAGAGAGGGCGAACGAAGAGGTTATATTCGAGTATCATCGGACCGCGATCTGCTATATACGGCGAGTTTTTAAGCGAGTTTAATTGGTTACATTGTGCTCAGTTTGGGTATTTTGGATCAAGTTTTTTTTTTTTTTCAACTATTTTGTACTTACAGTGTACACTGTGCGTATAAAATTTCCGAGTCTTTTTTTACGCGCGTTTGTGTGTTTGTGTGTGTGTGTGTGTGGCGAAAGAAACATCGTAACCGAATAAGGAATGGGAAGGTTTTTATTCGGATGTTTTATGATTAATGCGGTTTTATTTACGTACCAATAGAATAGGTATCTGCTACTTATTTTATTTTTATGTTAGCGTATTCTTAATAGGTATGGTATGTTATTATACTTATTCGGATTATAAGTGCTTATATATCTAATCAAGATGTATTTACTTCGATGTTTTTCTCAAAGCGAGAATAGGATAAGGAGTATTTAAATACTTAAATGTAATTTTTATCATAAGTATAAAATTTATTGAAGAAGATGAGGATATCAAATCTTCTCTCTATAATGTACTTAAGGTTTTCTTTTCTTTTTCAAAATTGTGGAAATGGTTTCCAAAACGAAGTCTCATACCTGTAGATAATACTTTACATTTATTTTTTCTGATTTTTTTTTCTTAGTATTTCAACGTTATGTAATTTTTTCATCGCGAAACTCTCAACACCTCTAATTTGAATGTAAATTCAATTTTAAGGAAAAAGAAGTTCAAAAATATCCTATAGTGGTGGGAAGACGTGAGGGAGGTTGTAAATTCAAAAATAGGTACTGTTCGATTGTTATCATTACCACATCCATATATCAGCTCTCAACTTTGTGATCTATCTGCTTTGCTTAGTTGGAGCTATTCCCAGACACCAGTAGGTCTCCAATCTCTAGCCAAATTTTCCATCTTCTTCGTAATTTTTAAACCTGCATCAAAGGTGGGGTGGTCTATTAATTTTATAAATTGAAAATTTAAATTGGGTATACCGAGGTGTTCTCAGCAAAGAATCTTCCTTCCAAGCGCGATTAAACTCTTCAAAAAATTTAAGCCGAAAAAAAATCTTACGCTTGGTAACTCGTCAAACCTCTGCGTTTGAGTTGTTCCTAAGGAAGGGTTTCATTTTTTTTTAAATTATGCCACGATATTGAAAAACTACTTTAGAGCTGGATTCAAATTTTTGAAGTCGACAAATTAAAAAATTCAGTGGTGTTGTTAAAAATATCTATGTGTTTGCCCAAACGAAATGATGGCTATAATTCTTCGAAAAAATGATATTTTTAGCCATTAAAAACTGCATTTTTGGAAATATTTGAGTAATTTACACAATTTTTAGGCTTTATAGCCCTACGTTTGAGGTAAATACAATTTTTTTCGACCATGTTTGGAGGAGGATTCAGCCAGCTTCTGTGAACGAGACTGTGACTCGTAATTGAAATCTAAACCGCACTTAAATCACAGACAAGTACTCTTAACGAAAAAATTCAAGATATTTTTACCGAAAAGAAAAAAATTAATCGAAAATCACGAAAAAATGTTAAAAAATAGGTGCAAATTGAAGTAAATTATGAAAAAATTCGTTGAAAACCATCGAAAATTGTTTGCAACAAAATTTGAAAAATAGGTAGAAATTGACCTAATGTGTTAAAAAAATTACAAAAATCATAGAAAATTGGATACAAATATGAAAAATGTGGGTAAAAAATGCAAAAAATTGGTCGCAAATCAATGCAAATTGTTGAAAAATTAGTGAACATTAAACTAAAGTACAAAAAAATCGTTGAAAATCATAAAAAATTGGGTAAAAATATGACAAACATGAGTAAATAGTGCAAAAAATTGATCATAAATCATGGAAAATTTAAAAAAATTAAGCGAAAGTCAAACTAAAATATGAACAAAATTGTTGAAAAGCATAAAAAAATTGGTAAAAGTTAGAAATAAAAATGAGTAAAATGTATGGAAAATTGAACAAAAATCATGAAAGAATGCTGAAAAATGGATGAAAATTGATCTAAATGATGTGAAAAATCGTCGAAAATTATTGAAAATTCCATCACTTCAATCAAATTTTTATCGAAATTTCGATGATTGATTTCCATATTACAAAACGTTGCAAATTGGTGTCAAATGAACATGGTAAAAATTAGAAGTCTCTGACTTGACTCTTGACTCTCCTCGTCAACTTGATGTATAATTTCAAAATTTACCTGAAAAATGTAAAAAATTTTTTTTGAATTTTATGACGAGATTTCTTTCTTTATTTTAAGGAGGTACAATTCCAATAGAAAAACCGTATACAAGATTTGAATTTTCTGGAGGTGAACACCCCCCCCCTAACATTTCCTATTTTTCCATTTTTCAACATTTTTTTTTTTTTTTTCGTGATTTTCCATCAATTTTTTGCCTTTTTTACCCATTTTTTATCAAATTTTCACAAAATTTTAGATGGTTAGCAACGATTTTTTTTTTACAATTTGGATTAATTTTTACCCATTTTATAGATGAAAAATTAATCTAAATTGTGGAAAAAATGGCAAAAAATAATTCTTGAATTGGTAAAAGTCGATGTCAACTTTTTTTTATTTTTCTGAATTATAGCCACGTTATGGGGACTGCTGAAGGAATGAAGGTGAAGGGGGAGGGGGTCAAAAAAATAAGCCAATATTCAAACTTGGTAGACTGAAATAAGTAAAAAGCAATTTATAACATCAAAAAAAAAATGTTTTTCTCCGATTTGTGCCTTATTCGTCCATCGTGTTGTAAACCTCCAACTAAATAACCTATCCCTAAAAACAATTCCAAATCGACTTAAATTTTATCACTGTCGAGATCATCCAAGCGTATATGAAAATCATCGAAGGAGAGTCTAAAACGTTGAACAAAACTTTTTCTCGATAGGGTCCATCTTTTGGCCTTGGAATTGTTTGAAAAGCTTTCGGGGGCAAATTCAAACTGCTTACCTTACCATACCCTTATAAAATCGAACTAATTCCAAAGCATCTCAAGTTGAAAAGTTCGAAACATCTTGCATAAAAATAATATTGTTGTACTAATTTGCTATTTTTTTTATAAATTAGATGATCATGAGGTTTATGTGATTTAGGTAATGTATGTAGGTAGGTAGTTATCTAGACATTATTTCATAAGCATTGTGAAACAATCGAAATAATATTTGGTTTAGAAAGAGGGGTTTCTTTCGGTCTCCAGCTGTTCAATATATGTTGTAGGCCGGTGGAAACTACTCATTTCTTTACTAATTTTTCGTACCATCGAATTAGCAGATCTGTACAATACGTGTGTATAATTCAGCTTGAATAATTTACGTTATTGATGCGGCTGACGTTCGAGTAATTCTAAATGAGCAAAAAGAAATACATTTTTCCACACGGTTTCACACTTTACGTTGAACTGAAACATTCGTATTTCAACTGATACAGTTAAATACTCTGGCAATGATCGAGATTCTATGAACAAGAAAAACTATGAAATGTAAATCGTTGTCAAATACAGATATTTACTGGGTACTATCATTTCCCATTTGAACTTGTATGGATATCTTTCATAGTCAGATGATTAGCTCGATATGCTGGAGTGATAATGACATAAACACAAAAGTACGCGTTAAAAACATATGTACTTTTATTTATCAGCGTTTTTAAACTTTTAAAATATATTTTCAGTTTACTAATTATTTTCTAAGATGTACGTATCATTTATCAGTCATAACCAGCTATCCACATCTAAACTGATGTACGATAAATACTACCGTACGATGATACTGAATAAGAATCGAGAATGAAAATGAGAAAATTCTGCAATACTTTTGCAACAACGCTGAATTTCTTACGAATAACTTAAGATTTGTTAATTTACAAATTAAAGGGTAAAATTGAAATTAGAATTGCTTTTAAAGAAAATGAATTCGCACCTCGAAAAAAAAATACCTACATAAACGAAGAGGACAGATTACTCGCCAATATTGCGTAAAAGAAAAGATTTTTCACGTGTTTTTATTGCGTCAAAACACGCACACCTAATTTATATAGGATCGTGAACTTTTTGGGGTAATTTTAACATTATACTGGGTATACGTAGTAGTAGTAAAAAGGTGATGACTAGTTTGTTAGGTGAAATGAGAAATACGTACCGTATAGCTAATCGCTTGTGATAATAAAATTTTATACGAATTGAGCCTACACCATGAATGAAAATCGTTCGTGAATTTAAACCCCTACTGAGATGGTACCAAAAAAAAAAAAAATCGTCACTTTAAAATGTCTATTTTATTAAGAGCGATAAATGAAATTCGAAGTTGGATAAACGTGATACGCAGATGTGCCTTCAGGGTATCCGGATGATTCGAGTGACATCAGCGTAAAATTATTTGCTTTTAGTTATTTTTTTGATACTACAGTTCATGATTGACTAAAGACGGATGAATTAAATTTTAAATTGTCAAAAAATAATACGAAAATTTAATCATTTGTGGTTGTGAATAAGTATTACCTCTACCAAGCCTACAACATCAATTTTATAAGCTTTTAGGTTTTTAAGTAAAAAATTTTCAATATCCTCTCCAAATTATTCGCAGATTTGAATTTTTAGCCTGATTTTCTATATCATATTGTCAATGAAAACTAGGCTATTTACAGTCTATCGGGGTCCTTGAAGACCATTAAAACAGTTTTTGGCCATGTCAGATATTTATTTTTATTTATTTATTCATCCCTCCCACACTAAAATCATTTACTCTGCTCGATACTGACCAAAATCGCTTCAATTCGGTCAATCAACTCAGTTCAGCAGCGGATTAGATATATATGAGTGAGAATGACCTTGGATCAAAATTCAGTTATGTTCCAATTCAGAGGAGGGGGTGCTGAAAGGGTAAAAACGCAAAAATTGTTCCTTTTCAAACCACTCGATAGAGAATCCGAAGTTGTATAACATATCCAAAAATCAACCTTGTAGGTCAATTAGGAGGGGATATATGAGAGGTTTTCCCCTTTTTTACCATTAAAAATGGTTGTTCCTCCGTCATCTTCCCACCAAAATGAGCTAGGAAGTTGAAATTTGGTGTGTACATTCAGTAGGGGTCCTGGATGTGTCTTTTGGGGGTTCCAACTTGTATTTAACAGATAGAAAATTACATAGAACTGGGTAGATTCTAGAGCGTTTCAATTTTAAGCTTTTTTTTTTTAGTTGAAGGGGGCAGTAAAACAAGAGGCGAAATGACGTTAAAAGAACGTGGTTAAAATGTGAGGTTTTTGACTTGAATTTTCATTCTTCCAGCCCCTCAAATTAGTTTAAAATTTCAAAATTTACATTGGAAATAAAAAAATATATTTGGGGAGGGGGGGGGAATTTTGTTGGTATATTAAAGCTTAGAAATTTTTTTTATTTACAAGTGGTACAAAATCATGAGTGCAAATGGAAAAAATTCTGTATTTTGAATTTTTTGAAGATAAAAGGTAAAAAAATACTTTCATTTTATTATATTTTCAGAAATGATGAAATTTCGTCATAGGTGAAGCTGCTCTTAAAAATGCACATTTTCAAACCTTTTACGCTTAGTATTACATGAATTTTTTCTCCGCTTCCTTCTGCCTAAACGTGACTTTTTTTCAGATAATAATGTCAGAAGGCTTAAGCCCCTCCGAAAATTTTAACCTCCCTGGACCTATAAATATTGTATTTTTCTTTTAAAAATTCAAGATGATTTTTTCCATCGTATCTACTGAAAAGCAAACAAAAAATCCCAACCTAACCTAATCTAATCTCACCTAACCTCATTTAACAGGTAAAAAAGTGAAGTAAGGGTGCAAAAATTCAAAAAAGTTTTTTGATCTCTTGTATAAATTTTAAAATTTCAAACCAATTTGGAGGTAATCAAAAGTGAAGTTGAAACACTCCAAATTTCTACCACGTTTTGGTTTTCTACTTATAATTTGACCTTTTGACTACGAATTTTAGGGCTATTTTTACCAACAGTCGAATTGATTCATTTTTTTTGTGTGTGATTTTGATGGGCATCACGTAGCAAAAAATTTTAACTTTCGAGTAAAATGTATAAAATGTCAGATTTTCCTTTGGCAGTTGCATGTGTGTATAATGACGTAGCCATGAGCTGAGTGATCTGACCACCCCCTTGAGGTTGAAAAACTTGAAAATTTTCTGCATTCGTGCCAATTTTTTCCTTAAAACTCTGGAAAAAGAAGTCTACTTTTTCAAAATTTCGCCCTCGCTTTGCTTGGACATACCATTTAATGTTCTGTCATAAATTCAAATCCAAAAAATAGCACACAAAAAAGTGGACCCCCCTCTGAGAACTCTTCCTGACTGAGCCTCTGTGTGTATTTTCCTATGTATCTTGCCAAGGGCCGTATGGAGATACTTGTAAAAAATTATGCAATTTTGTGGAACTGAACAAAGATTTCTAACAGCAACGAAACCCCTGACAATGGCAGGGCCTCGGTATAATCCAAAATCTGATGATTCTTTACTCCAGCCTACATCATCTATTCGATCTAAAAACAGTGGCAAAAAATTTTCTATTATTAACTGTCACATTTCTTCATCTTTTATCCGTCGACTGAAATATTTACTATCTGACTGTTATTTACTTTCAATTTGATACAACATTGAGTAATGAAACGATTGTTCACTTTTTGACACGACAAGTTTTTCTCAAACTACACACAGCCTATACGGCTATACTTGAATCGGACTTTTAAAAAATCTATCTGAAATATTTGTATCCGAAAAAAAGCGCGCACTAAATTTAATAATGGGAATTAAATGAGGCGTGTGTTTATGTTCCTGTGTTGATAACCCATTTAGAGGGTCGTTCATTTAGCGAAATTATTGTTACATAGATTGTAGAAACGGGGCTGTTATTTTAAGCCATTGATTTTGAAAAATAACTCTACGGCGACTATGTTTAATTATACATATGTATGATTATTACATCGCGTGTGGGAGCTTTTGATGGGAGTTTTGTTATAATTATTTTTACGTATTATAGATGTGTACCCAATATGTAGGTATTGTGTTGTAAAAGGTACTCGTGTTTGTCGCAGGTTTATATACTTTATAGGTACCTAAAGCAATTGGCAAAATATCTCACTCGAAGAGTAGTAAATATAATTTTGAAAAATCGTACTAGCTTAGCTTAAGTCTTGAAAAAAAAAGAAATATTACGATGAGAACAAGGGAGGAGGTAACGTTGCGTGTTTGTACGGCATTTGTTTTCAACTATACACATCGTCGTAGGTATTATCGACGAGTAGATATTTGGTGGTTTGAAAATTTTACTCGTAGCGACAATAATAATAAGTATTGGCCTTATATTTAGGTCCACGAAGTCACTCAAGGACACGTTTATCATTAATAAATATTCGCGACTGTATCAGTATTGATTTTTACCTCGCTAAAATACCGTTGATTATTTCGAGATGATTTTGATTACTGGGTGGAGAACAAGAAAAAAAAAACCAACATCATACTTAACTAACTAACGAACGAACGTCGTCGACAGCGCGGCGAGCTTTCTGCGAATTTTCTTAATGGAGTTGTTTTTTCTTCTTTTGGACAGGTCACTGAAATTGAAACCGTTCTGGTTATCAATTAAGGAAAAAGAATCTCAAGGAGTGCCATTGTTGGACTGGCTCTCGAATTCGTTATTAACGCAACGCTACGAGGAGGCACTTACGACAGCATTGAAAATACCCGAATGTCCAATTATACCGTTTTTTGGCTCTTTCATCAAAGAATTAACCGATGTCGTCAGAAATACTCCGAGTTTGGTGGTGTTGGCGCCCAATTTGCAAAGTAAAGAATTACAAAAATTACAAGAGGTAATTATCTATCAAATTTGTACGTTTTGTAAAAGAAAAAAAATGTTATATTTCAGATAAGTAGGTAACTAGGCATATGCTAGCTTATCAGATGTGTTCGTAAGAAATTCCTTATTATCTCAACATCATCGACATGTATAATGACATGTCGAATACTGTAAATCAGATTTTTTGAGCGTATAAAGCACCAACTACTATACCAGTAGTTGATACATTAAGAGAAAAATGCGTTATAATTGAAATGAGGGAGGGGGAGGAAATAGTTTCCATACATCTTCCCTCCTAATTGGGCTATGGGGTTGAAATTTGTATGTGGATTCAGTAGCAGTCTTATACAGCATGTTCCACTTCGATAGTACTTCCTTCATACCACAAGTGAAGCAACACAAGTTAAACGTCTGTATAATGTTTTGCCTATCCTAAGCATTGAAGGAGCAAACCTATGCATGTGATTTTTATTTCTAAAAATCTGAGCTTATTTTCAAACATTTTTTAGTTGTTGCTCGATTTGCTCCGAAGTGTTACGTGTATGGTGCAGAATTTCTAGTAAAAGAATCAATTTTTTTCCCTTAACTTTTGAAAAAGCTCTTCTCCGAGTTGATCAAAAACATTGCTTAAGGAAAAAATTCATGTTACAATTGTTTCACTTTTAAAAAAAATTTGTAGAAATATTAATTTCACCAAATAGTTGTTCTTAGGGAAATATTGAACTAATTCAGAGAAAATGCAGCAAAATCGAGTAAATATTTCAATAAGATTACTTTCTTTGCAAAAAAAAATTTGTTGAAAATTTTATTCCGTAAAACAGTACGAAATTTCATAGTGGTATTTTCTTCCAAAGTTAGTAAACAGCTTGGAGGAAATATAATCATGCTATGTGGTGGGGATACTTTTTTACAACGAGAAAGTTGAAGGCAAAAATTTGAAATTATTTTGCAAATTATGGTATTTTTCCTGCATTACTCAAGATGTCTCATAAACCACTTCATGGGCACTGTCAATTTTTTTACTGGGAATACTGTACGATATATGTAACACTTTGACGTAAACTGGACATCCTCAACGTTTCTGGATAAAAACTTATAAAACTTTGAAAAAAACCTCGTATTTTTAGCATAAAAAATTCTGATCCGGTATCTTTGCCCCTTCAATGATCAGAGCAGGCAAAACATTATATCTACATCAAACTTGAGTTGTTCTACTTGTGGTATGAAGGAAATACTGTCGAAGCGGAACACTCTGTACGTAACGTTTTGGGGGTTTCATAAACGTTATTCAAAATTCATCTTGAATGAAGAAAGCATTAAAGCGCAAAATTTCAGTTCTGTGGCTTAATCCATAGCAGTTACTCTAGTGCAGTCGTTTTTAACTAAAAAATACCCTAAACCGGATCAAAACTCATGGAAAGCATATTTTCGGAGCTTACCTAAAATCCATGCATATTTACCCCCCCCCCCCCCCGGTGAGGTTGCTTCCCAAATAACGTACTTCCGAAAAAATGTCGAAATAAAAGTTGTAGAACAATAAAAAGTAAACATTTTTACTTCTTTGAGGTTTTTCTTCGGGAGGTCGTGGGGAGGAGCTAGGGCGCTCAGAAAAAAGAACCTTTTTAAAAATCTCCAACTGACACAAATAATTCTCAAAATCTACCTAATTCACTTTTAGTAGCGTTTTTCTTGCACAGTACTTCCCACTACTATGTAAAATAAGAAAAATATTGAACTGCACACTTTCTCAAAGTGAGGGGATGAGACTTACCTTCCAAAAGTTGCAACTTTCTTATGGGATAAGTCCGTTATGCTGAAAAATTCGAAAAATTGGTTCAGACAAACGTTGTAGAGCTTTGAAAGACAAACACTTGTTTTTCTACTTTTTCCCCTGGTGGTCAGGTAAGGAAGCTATGATTAAAAGAATAAATGGTTCAAATTGAAAATTCCCTTTTGAAATGAATATTTTTCGCCTATGCAAGTTTGGTATAAATTCCGGCGAACCAAAAATTAAATAAGTCTATTATGGTGGTTTTTGTAGTCGCAGAATTCTATTTTAACGACTATTTGAAAATTGACCCAAATTGGACTTCTGAAAGGAAGGTTCAAAATGCAAAATTTGTCAAATTTTTGACATTGTTGTTAATTTACCAAGCTCTAAAATTGTCTTAGATCTTAATAATTAAAAAAATCCCAAAACAACGCGTTGGAAAATTCAGGTACCGAATCCGATACTTATTTGTTTTCATTTTGCAAAATTTTGGGCTTTCAACTCACCATTTTGTGGCCTAATTTGGATCCGAAAGCTAAAAATTCTTATTAATCTAGAACAGCAGATTTTACATCTCATAAATCGACACCAATATCCAAAATTTGACAAGAACTTCATCTTTAGAAGCTGAATTTCGTTCAAATGCTCAAATCATTAATTTTCGATCTGTATTGAGCCAATAGCGAATGATTTGAACATAATGTCTGAAATAATTTGCAATCCACTTTATCCCAGCTCATGAAACTAGCATTATTACGTTGAAAATATTACAATCGTTTTATAACATTTTTCCAACCAATCTTGCGAAGCAGTTTTGATAATCACGTTAAAGGCAAATTAAATAGGCAACTTATTTAGCTTAATTGTTGTGAAATTATCCCACACTCATTCTGTACTATTTATCGTTTATTTACCTGTATTTTTCCATTGCAGAACTTACCCGATTTAGTCGAAGAAGATCACTATTTGACCATAATAAACGCAGCTGGGCTAATAAATTTAGATAAAATGTATCAAGCTCAAAATATCATGGATAGAATTGCCATCTTTCACGAGCATTTCTTCAATCGTGAACGAATCATATGTACGCCTACTGAAAGGTAAGAGAAAAATATTTATACAAATATCTTATTTATTTTAACTTAATTTCTCAGCAAATGTATGAACAAAATTAAGAAAAAAAAAGTATTTCACCTGACCTTATCCTATACTTCGAGTAGGTATTTTTACGATCTATAACTTATTTTCCATCTACGTACTTGTATTTTAATTACTGAATTAAAGTAGGGAGACTTTTTTATTGCAATAATTCGTCATTAATCTTGTTCGAAAAATCAGAAAACTTGTAGCATGGTTTGCCCATAAAATGATTTTAAAATCGTCGCATTGTCAGCCACCCAAACACCTGCTGCTTGCATATATGTATACGAATATTGCGGTTGATATGATGATTTTAGACTCTAATTAAATTAAATTTCCAACATACTTGATACCTACGCGAAGAAATATTATGGTTGTTGAAGTCTTTACCTTTATATGACGGCTACAAAAGTCTGACGATGTCGAGGTTTAAATATGAGAGATTTCGAGATAATTTTCATACTTCGCCCGGTTGTACTCGTATATTACATTACCTATAAGGAGTTCGGGTAATTTTTTTTTTTTTTGCTGCTTGTTCGTATTACGCGATGTAAGAAAAGTTTTAAGCACTGTTCTGCGAATGAAAATTTAACCCTTTTAAACAGACAACTAAAAGAATGGCTGTCATCTACAAACCTATCTGCCTTCCTACGTGTGTACGTGGCTACGCTCATCTTACTCCTGTAAACAATATTGCTAAAATTCTCTTGACTCGTACTCTAAAAAGGGGCATATGTATTCTTTTTTTCTTTTTTTTTTTTTACTATTGTTATTATTTATTACGATTATTCGTATTTTTGCAGTATTCATACACCGGAAATCGAACGATCTTATACTATCGACGAGGCCGAAGGCAATTGTTTCCAAACGGAAATGGATTCGTATATTCCAATCCAATCGGTGAACTACGATCATGGAGTATGCACGTTCCCAATAACCTCAGCCTGTTCCGGTTTAAATACGCATATTTTACAGGTTCATTGAATTCTCTCAGGCGTATTTTAATTTTTTTTTCTTTCGAATTTACCTTTTGACCTTTTTATTCATCTTTTTTTTTTCAGATACTACATCACGGTACAACTGCCATTCATTGGGACATCGAAGGTTCCAGATCTTGCTTAATTTACATCCGACTGGAACGCAGTTGCTCGGTGTTATCGTGGAGGAAACCATTTTGGAGCGGGTTAAAAACCTCAACGGTTACTGTGCCAGATTACCAACTCGGTATAAGACCGGAAGACATCTCGACCCCGGGTACACCAAACAAACCTTTCGGAGAAATAACCTCGGTCGGTTTGGAAGAAGGATTTTTGGATTTGTCTTACGTCAAAGAAATCTATTCCGGAGCTAAAGATAAAGAAAAAGAAGTCGAATTGATGGCCACGCTGAAACGATACGGATTCGATTCAAATCGAATGAACGAGTCTTGCCTTGCGTTATTATTTGGAGCTAATGTCAGCGATAATCGAATGCTGTATTTGTTATTCCCGCCGAAAGTTTTCAGGTAAGAAATTAATAAAGCATTTTGATAGCTTGAAAATTACAATTCCCTTCGAGAGTCAAAGACCCGTATTTTCAAGTTCGTCTTTGCCCACCTCCCCCCTCGCCGCTGTATCCGCTCGTTTAGCATACCTACGAGTAATACCTTTTTTCACCCTTTAAAATCGAACCTATGGTTTTAATTAATTGTCGATTATACGCTCGTCTACTTTTTCTACGCAGCTAGAATTCTACTTACCGTGCACAATAAATTCTCAAGTCGAAGTAGTTGTATGGATTTTCGCTTTTTGGTATTGACTGACCTTGCGATTGCCATTACTCCTTCGAAATATCAAAAATAAATAAGTGGGTGTTTTATTGTTTCGGTATACCTATACCTAATACCGGTGGCTTGTTAAATATTGAACATGTTTTTCGAATTTAAATTAAACGTAGGCCTAATTTTATTCAATATCTTTTTGCTAAAAAAAAAAAAAAAAAAAAATTTTATTTTAAATCTTTTTGCTAAAAAAAAAAAAAAAAAAAAATACGCACACAGGGGTTTAAATTTCTCCGTCGTGTCGGCGGCGCGATGGTGAGATTATTACCGAAGGAAAAAAAAGATCAGGAAACTTGTTGCGTAAAGATAACATCTAAGTTCCGTAATTCTTTAGTTTGAAAAATTTTTACGATTTATTGACTTCCTTTCTCCTCTAGACTGTCTGTGTGCCGCGAGTTTTGACCTGCTGGGAAATTTTTAGCTGGTAATAAATTTTAGTCGGTTCCTGTGCGGTACTTCTTTGTAATACAGACATACGACAAATTAATTTATAAACTGTTTGCGCACCGTTACAAATTTATCAAATTTAAGAAAATTTTTCGTCTAATTTATACCTACTAAAGTCGTAAAATTTATAATTATACTTAATAGGAGATTAAACGAGCGGAATTTTTTACGGACGGCACATTCGTGCAATTTTTTTCGTTTTTACAAGACCGTAATACTCCTGGAAAAGTGATGTTCTTAATTGTTTACATTTTTTTTTGTTTTTTTTTTTTTTTTTCGTTTTTAAAATAGATTATAATTTCAAACTTTGAGAAAAAAATCTCCAAACAAGTTTAAAAACAATTTTCATGTTTTTCTTTTTATCTTGAAATAAAAATAAAAATTCTACATTGATGGCCTTGAAAGGAAAATTATAAAAGTGGAGATTCTCATTTCAATGTACCTATTTGGGAAAACCCATTCATATGGGTAAATATATTACACGTGTTTGTAATGTATTCATTCAAGGTATCCCAGCTCGAATTTGCAATTCAGTATAGGTCATCTACTTGACTCATTGTCGAGCAATCAAAAATTGTTCAACTTTGGGCAAACATATATATTGCCTGTTTTAGAGAAACTAATTTTAAAAACTTCAGGAAAAACGTTTTAAGTATAAGCTGTAAAGATTATGGTGAAACAAACCAAATACAAATGAAAAAATCTTCGAAATTCATTACTTTTTAGCCTGATTTTCATAAAGTAAAAACGATACTGTAGATTTTTCCTTAAGGGGGTGCTCTAGTGGTTGCGGAGTAGCCTAATTGGACAATAAGGTGCAAAAATTAATTACATTTTCTTCGAAAAATAAGGATAATGGTACAATTCTGATTAATTATATTAATTCGTGGTAATAAATGGTAGAGTAGAAAACAATTTTCAGATTCGTACCGCGTTTCGATAACATTTTATTGCAACTTTTGTAAAATGGCTGAATTTCTTCGTTTACGCTCGGAAAAAACAATTTTGAAGAACACTGTGCATTTCTTTTTTCGAAATTTCGATTGTTAATATTTATTTTTGACCTTCGAAATAAAGACCATTCATCGTCCAATAAGTAGCGAGATGGGCTTTCGTTTAACATGAAATAAAATGTTAAAAATCGAAATTTCGAAAAAAGAAATGCATCGTGTAGTAAAAAATTTCATCTTCTATCTCTGTCTAAAATTTCAGCTCGATCGATCAATTTTTCGAAGAGAAATATTCTTTTTTCAGAGTGTAAACAGAGAAATTAAGCCATTTTACAAAAGTTGTAATAAAATGTTATCGAAACGCGGTACGAATCTGAAAATACCATTACCTTTATTTTTCAAAGAAAATGCAATTACTTTTGCGCCTTGTTGTCCATTTAGGCTACTCCTCAACCACTAGAGCACCCCCTTAAATCTAGTGCTTTTTGACGTGACTGAAAAACTTTTACATTTTTACTATGGATTTTTACATTTTGTTTTTTTTTTCTACAAGTTTTAAAGACATTTAGAAAAAAAAATTACTAATTACAGAACATTTTTCACATTACTTTACACAGCATACTACTTGATGTATTAAGCAGACTATATCTGCGTATTTGACTGAATAATTGTTAAAAAGTAATTACTAATTAATTACAAGTAAATTACCAGGTAATTTCTAGTAAATTATCAAGTAATTTAGTAATTACGGGTAAATTTCCAAGTAATCATTGGGGAATTATCGAGTAATTACCGGCAAATTACCAAGTAATTACAATGTAATTGCTGACGAATTATCAAGTAATTACTGGTAAATTATCAAGTAATTACTGGTAAATTATCAAGTAATTGCTGGTAAATTATCAAGTAATTACTGGTAAACTATCAAGTAATTGCTGGTAAATTATCAAGTAATTGCCGGTAAATTATCAAGTAATTGCTGATAAATTATCAAGTAATTACTGGTAAATGACCAAGTAATTACTGATAAATTACCCAGTAATTAACCATTCTCTGCCGTAAATTACGTTGTAAATAAAACAAATTTAAGGGTTTTTTAATATATTTTTTGGGATGACCTTCTACATATATTTTAAAAATCATGCTGTCAGCCCTGGGAAGATACAAGAATAGAGAAAATGCAAATCTACGCGGATGGTATTTCCATTTTAGCCTCTTTGCACTTCCTCCCTCAAATTTTGACATAACTGAGTTTTACCCGAGGTTATCCCTACTCATAAATATCAAATTCGTCGACAATTCAAGTCTACTGCCCAAATTTGACCGATTTTAGTCGGTATCGAGAAGAGTGAATAATTTTTAGTTTCGGTAAAACAAAAAAGTTGATACGGATAGACTATAATAGTCTGGTTTGTATTGACAATAACGTGAAAAAATCAGGCTAAAAATGCGAAAATTTTATTAATAAACGGAATATTTATATCTGACATGGTAAAAAATGGCCTGAGTCGTGGTCTTGGGACCTCAAAGCGGACTTAGATCTAAATCAGGCCTATGCGCAAGGTAGGTGGTTCAAAACCCCTCCCATGGACGAAGAAAATGTAAATTTTTTAAGAAAATTGAGCTATTAAATCCGAGAAAAATGCATAAATTACTCAAGTGTTTCTAAAAATGCAGTTTTTGATGATTAAAAATACAATTTTTCCAAAATTTTCGCCCTCGTCTCGCTCAGGCACGTGTATTTCTTTCGCACGATATCAAAATTTGGAATTTTTGAAAACTGAAAATTGAAATTCGTTTCTTAAACCCTTCCCTTGGAACGATTCTGCGCATGGGCCTAATCTAAATAGAAGATCTTAAATTTTTACCGTGTCCATTTAACGCCATTTCGTACCCTTATATTTCAATTTTCTCATTTCAACTTGAAAGAAAAACAATGGAAACCTCAAATTCCTTGTTTATTTGTAAATTCTGGTGCAAATATAAGACAGTACTCAGTCTGATCTACCCATCTATTATTTAAAGAAATTAAATTAAACGAAATGATGAAATTAATCAATATAGTTGCGCCATAGGCTAAGTACCAAAACTTCCACCAAGATACTCCCTCTTCCACATTCGATCCGAAGTCTGCAAACAAATAAGCATATTTTTCATCGTTACAAAACCTTGTTATGTGTGTATAATTGAGATTAACAGAAAAAAAAAAAAAACAAAACAAGGAATAGCTTATGAAAAATACTTCAAAAAAACTCCACACATCTTGAAGAACATTCCATACAAAATTTTCCTACCTAACTAAAATGAAATTTATCATTACAAATAATGGTTTGTAAGTACTCGTATGAGACAGGCGGTCATTGATTGTTTTCCTGTCCGTCTCGTTGTTGACAAGTAGCAATTACCTATACTAGTAAGTAAATTTGAAAACAATAATTGTTATTTTGTTTTTTTAATTCGTAGGATATGGTACGAAGGCCTATGCAACATTATTAGAGGTTTGAAGTACCAGTTACAGTTGACCGACCGACGAATAATTTGGCTAAAAGAACAGTACATTCAATTATACTTGAACGAAGGCAATTTTACAAGACCAAGTATTATGGATGCGATTAGAGTAAGTTCCTGATTTTGACACATGTAAACGTAACAGCTATCTACCGACACATTCTTTCAGCTCAATTCTAATAATTTATCTGCAATTCGATAGGTTTTTGGTGGTCGAGATTGGTCGCTGACGGGAACAGGAACTGGTATATCACCGCCGGAAAATGGAGCTATAAAACGAGGCACATCTATAAGAATGCGTAAGAAAAGATCCATCGGTAATTTACAAATGGTCAAGGTTGGTATTTGTGCGATATATTTTCATTGTAGCTCTTCGCTTTATTGTTTTCAATTAAATTCCAATAATTAAAAATAAAAACAAAACATTATTTTTGTAAAGGGTGAACTTGTGAGCAAACCTTGCGATATAACAGACCTAGTCGTCGGTACAAAATGCAGACAAGGTTTGGGACCGGGAACGTACTCGTTACCTCCGCCCAGTAGAAGTCGTTCTATATCCAGCGATATAGATACGATAAAAAGTCCTCACGGATCGAGCGAACATTTAGATAAAACCAGTCCTTCGCGAAAGTAAGTTTACTTGTAGTACCTACCTACTCGTATTCCTACAAATTACTGGTACAAACGTGTCATACATATGAATATAGACAAATATGACAACTATACAATGCAAATCATATAAGTATGTACATTTACATATGTATGTGTGATATTTACTACTATCAAACAACTGGTGTTTTTTTTTCAATTTTTTTTTTATTTTTTTTTTATTTTGAAATAACGACTACACGCGAATTACGAGCCTCGTTGCACTTCGGTAATATAACTTCTAATTAACCAGTTACTCGTGAATCTTTAAACAACGAATACAGTTTTGTTTTAACGTTCGTATAGTTCGAACCACGACGTCTCGTGTCGTATTTAATTAACAAACTTTTGACGATATTATTTCGCAAATTGGTCTTAATATTTTCACGTATCGTATATTGATGGCGAGAATCGATTTAGATGGTGCTAATGCGTGACGTTTTTCTCCTTCACAGGGAAAAGAAAAATGATATATTGTCGCAGATCAAGAATATTCCTCAAGGCACCATTACACAAGAAACGCAATTAGATTTTCACGATTTTGTGCAACTTTTCAGATCATTCAAGTGAGCATTACCATTACCTGTCCATTTATTGATGTCTGTTTGGAAAATAAAATATTTCATATTAATGAGGTGTTTTCCATAGTTTAAGGTGTCGCAAAGATATACGCGAGTTGTTTGAGCATTTAGCAGTGTCTGGACGAAGTGTATCCGACGGTTCGTTGACCGATAGTGGAAGAAGTTCGCCGGAACATGGATGCAAGAGGTCTAAACAAATTGGTGAGTAATGAGCTAGTATGGCACATAGTACCTAGGTTGAAATCAATAGTATATTCAACTCGTTGCTTATTTTATGAAATAAGTGGAAAATATTTTATAATTTTAAAGATTTTTGGCCATAGTTTAAAACTTTTATTTTTCATTACAAATCAGAAGGTAATTTTAGAAACATTGATTTGCGATAGTTTCTTAGTCCGAAGTTATGAAAATTTTCACCTTAACTGAATAAGTGATTGTGGAAAAAGTTGATTTTAGAGCGAATATTCCTGATTGAAATCTCAAAAAGGCGCATCTGCTACAACCCTTATCTATTCCAATTGCCAAATTCAAGTCCCTTTGGTTAATAAAGATAAACAGAGATGCGAGGAACCGACTCCAAAAACAGCCAGAACTGCCCAAAAATCAATTTTTTGGCGCT